>JASDQU010244005.1:25357-51007 GCA_032191745.1 Picea mariana | reverse complement strand
AAAGAATCATTTGCAAAGGTACATTGCTATCACACATTGCAAGAGAACAACTTCCTGCTAGATTATCAATCAAACTTAGCCACTAGGGGGAAAATGGGGGTCTTAATTATCAATGGCAAGCATTATGCACACTTGATCCCACAACTATGAAATGAAAGGCTCACATACGTCTGTTGACGATTAAAATCGCAATGAAGTTTTGCCCGCAAAGAGTTGCTAAACCCTATTATTATAAAGCTAAATAATACTAGTAGGTGGGACCCCCTTGTAGATTGGAGATCAGGTCTGGTTCTTATTTGATGTTGTGCTATTGTTCGACACTGCTTACATAGTTGATGAGATCTTGTTTTATTGGTGATGGATTGGGCTTATTATGTGTTGGTTCTATGTGCGACAAGTAACTAATGAATAAGGCATGTTATGTTCTAAGCTCTAATTTTATGTTACAATGGCCTATGTTATTCATTGATACCATTGCTATCTATTCTTGGGACACTTGCACAACAGACATGTTAGTAACAAGACATAAAGAGTAGTTGGAAAAAGGAAAAAGCAATTTAACAAATGCAAAAGGAAAGGAATCTAACCATCCAAATACACTACACTACATGCATGAAAATTAAAATGATTATGGTTAATCCTAGCTAGCAGGCTAATGGTTATGCGATTTGATTGAGTTATATGAAGTGGTGATTTGTGTTATGGCATAAGTTTGATATGGGTCGCGCTATTGGTTTTAGTGGGTGATGGTTTCGATACATGGTTTAAATAATTGAGTTAATGGGAAGCTTGCTCGCGTGTACTAAGGAATTAATGGACTAGGAATGGAGGCGACGTGCATTTACTGCATATCACCCTTACCCCTTCCACTGGCCGTCACCCTAATCGGGCTATTGTTCAACTGTGTTGTCGTGGTTACACTCTGACTTTCAAGCAGAGGGAGAACCGCTCGGCCGACTCGCATTTTAAGGTGCTTTGATTACATGTATGTTTTTTTTTTGCCATCCATGAATATGCTCTAGTTATGAAAAAGATATTGGATATGATGTATGGGTTTGTGTTTTCCCTTAAGTATGGCAACTGTGTAAAATTGTGTTTTTGCTGGAATGAATCGTTGGTGGATTTCTCTGCGATGATGTTTGAAGTTACAGTGTATTGGGTCATTCTAAGTATTAGCAGCCATAAAGGCTCTCTGTCATCCTTGTCGGTTTAGTGGAGGGTTTCATTTGGTCTAGACTGGACGACTGCCTTCACACATTGTATCACCTTACCCAGTCTTGACTTTTATGGGGTTTTTATTGAGTTTGAAACACCATGTGCCATTGCACATTATTCACTTGGGTATTGGGGTTACTTCATGCTTCCAATAGTCGCGTAATGGGTCATATTGCTTCTTCTCGGCTTCGTTTCACCTCGACACTATTAGTTGGTTGACTGGGAGAGACATGAGGGTTATACCTTGTGTGTGCTGAGTATCATTACAAGGCTAAATGGAGCCCTGCTCCTCTATTCATAGCCTCCTCTATTATGGGGATTGTCACCCTGTCTGCGAAGACATTTGTGGTATAGCCTATGTGTGCACCATTAGTCTCAGAGGTTCTCACCTGATGTCAAGAGTCGACTCCATGTCTCCCTGTGTTAGTCTACAGGGCCAAACCTTGATTGCTCAAAGCTCAGTGTTGATAAAGGAACCCATTATGCCATGTTGGATAGACGGTCGATGGTTATGAGTTGGTGATGCATTGTTGATAATCTTCTATTATCGACTCATCTCTGTTGATTATCTTTACAATGTTTTTCTTATTAGCACTTAGTCACTATAATTGGTTTTTATGACTGTCTAATTAATAAGCTCAACATTGAAATTGGTTGATTAAGATTGGGGTTGATACACAGTCATTATCTTTTGCATTGAAGTTATCGGAATGTTAACTCAACATTAGTTTACAAGTGATTAATGATGTTTCGTGTGTGATGCATCGGTATGTATGGTGTTCCTACACCATGAGTAAATGATTACCGTGACTATGTGTTTTTAATGGCCAAAGGGTTATTGCAACCGGGATGACTATGGCATTTCCATCCACTATATATGTTATGGTTATTTGAGTGTGTCATCAAGGAACGACAGAAGTTTTTACACAGTATGGTTTTGTTGCAGTTTGATTAATTTGAGCGATATTGTTGTTGCCTCCTTGTATTGGATTGATAGCTTAGCACGATAGGTTGAGTTAATGATACTGTGACTGTGTGTTTTAAAATTGTAAAATGGGAATGTTGCATCGTGGTAATTATGGCATGGTTATTCACTGTGCATGCTATGGATATTTTTGGTTGCGCCCCTAGAGATAGTCACAGAGTTTTTAAACGTGGCTTTGTTGCATTTTGATCGACTTGTGTTATGATATTGGGTATGTTGTTGCTGCCTCATTGTGTTGGATAGCCCAACATCTCGAATGTTTAGAGTCAAAGGAAATTGGACCTGTACAGTCATAGAAATACACTTGTGTTTTTTCAAATGGTTGTGTATTTCACACCGTAGCGTGAGTTGAAGTGGTGATTTGTTATCGGTGTGTTTAAATGACAAGTCAGGATCTTTGCAAGTTAAATATGGATCATTGTCTTGACTATCCACTATGTATGTTTAATAAATATCTTGCATTTCAACAGTGATAAACACGGGTGTTGTGACAATATAACCTCATTGCAATTTAATTATTAAATGAATTAAAAGACAGAATCGAGCACGATTTTTATGTGTGTATTTGATGATTGAGATAATTGATAGTGGTCAATGGGTTGGCGCTGAACAAAGTGAAAGTAATTGACTTTGTATTCATTTGGAAATCGCTTAAAATGTTAAATGGATAATGAGAAAAGTAGAGCTCCTCTACAAGTTGTTGTGGAATGCATATTGTCTTGTTTAGTGACACTATGTTTAATATTTGATTACAAGCAGGGAGGAAGTTAATGCACATGATTGCGTGAACTATGCGCAATGATTGTTTTGGGTCTCAGTGGTCATTTGGTTGGTGTGTTTCCTTTTACATAATGGTTTATGGATCACTTAATTATTTTTATGAACAATAATCACTCTCTTTCCCTACCATTATTTCACTTTCCGCTAATTATAACCCCCTCACCTTCCCACATTCATTTTTCAGTCCATGTTCTAAAATTTAATTACAGTCGAGAGGAATTTTGTATTGAATCAATTTAGAGTCACATTTTCTTGGTTGGATTACAATGATGTTTTCTTTGGTTTGCATAACAGTTGATTGTTGCAGTATTTGAGTAGTAACCATGTTTCTTTTCCCCCTCATTTGATCATTTTTCGCTAAATACAAGCCCCTCGCATATCTGAGGACACTTTTTTTCACCCCCTGTTCATTGACAACAATTAAACAATTTATGTGGATTGGATTGCATGAGCCTGATATGTTGCTGAGCCAAAATCTATTTCATATTTTTAAAGAGTTATCATATATGGTTGTTAAAAGGACTATTTGTTAATCAATCATGCATGCAGGAATGAGTTTTTTTCAGCTGAGGTAGCCATGGCACAGGAAACCGAGGGAGAGGTAATTGGAACAGAGGCCCAAGAAGGCCAAGGTTCTCCATACACTTTGATGCTGACTCACAAGAGTTAGGCCAGTTGTTTCAGGCCGGAATTTTCAATTGGATTGGGCAAGGAATGGTCCAACCTAGGCCTGAAAGGCCTCCTTTCCAAGCTCCACAAGCCCCTAGTATTCTCGTGCCCCCTCATGTCTCATTGCAACCAGAGGTTCCCGAAAACGACAGATGGCAAGAGATTGTCCACCCGACAGTCTCCCAACATCGTGGCTGGTCCAATTTGTCTTTACCTGCTCCCCCGTCTATTCACTCGATTGTCCAAGATGCACCTGTCCACTCACCAGTCCAATCCTCTCATGCTAGAAAAAGGTTGAAAACTGAGGCCCACCATGCCCTTGACAAAGGAAAAGCCATTGCTGCCCCTTCCTCACCCTCGAATGGCTCTGACAAATCCGTGTCTTCCTGAATGCATTTGAGGGACGAATGTTCTCACGTGATCAGCGAGATTAGGCCTAAAGGCTCAGCGTAGACAAAGGCAAATTCAGAAAAATCGAAGGGTGACAGCAGCAATCAAGGAAAGATTGCATCTTAGAGTGGGAAATATGGATTTTGAGTTTTTATTTTATCTATTTTTTATGACAGTTGACTTCAAAAGTTTTTGGACAACATGTTTTATTTTTGGATATATGAGTAATATATTTTTTTCAAAATAATTTCAAATATCAATGAGCTAAATTGTCAAATGTTAATATGATGATGGGAGTCACAAGGAAGGGTGTTTTGCTTAACTAACTAGTTATGATATGATTGTTATGAGCTAAAGGGAGTCACAAGGGGTCCCACCTACTAGTTATTATTTATTTATAACCCTTATTATGATTATTACTTTTCCCCCTATCTAAAAGTTGGTTGAGTCTTTAGTTAACTTAACTAATGAGGTGGTTCAACTACCTCAACCAATTCTGATTTGCTTAAAGGCAAAAGGAAAGGGAGGATAGAAGGAGAAGCATACTAAGGTTTGCTCTTTGAGTTTATGTTAAGATAGTTCGGTTTTCATTCATTCGTTAATTTATCACAAGCCTAATTCTCTTTTATGATAACAGGGTCTTATTGTAGACAACAACATTTAGGGCTAAATTACATCATTCAGACACTTGTTTTTCAGAGGTGTTGATCTATCTTTGATAGTCTGTGTAGACTTATATGTTTGTGAATTAGTTTTCATGACTGACAAAGGCTATTGTGCAGAGTCGAGTGGGCAACAATCTATGGAAGCCGACCTAGCTTTTAGAGTTCAGTTTTGTTTTTCTGTCCGAGGTCCTTTTGTATGTTCCATCGGGGATGTTTAAGTTTGACTTTGGTCTGAAATTTCTATATGAGATTTTGGAAAGAAAATGACTCTTTGGTGAATTGGAATGAAATAAAGGATTGTTTTATGTCTCATCTGTCTTGATTATCATCTTGGTATCTTACTTATGTCTTTTACACTTGTTTTCAACAACTATTATATTATGAAAATCATATTAAAATGTATTTTCCAACAAGTTTTTATTTGTGTAAAAGACTACCCTAAGCACTTGTAATTGATATTTGTGAGTTAGGATTTTATTTTTGATGGCTATAAACCTAGGGTGACATTCCCGTCTATTTTGCTTTAGCCAAGCAGAATCTGAAAATGCTTGAGTAAGATCATTTCATATCTTTTCCTCAACATTTATTTGGTGACCATACTGGGGAGATCTTTGATATCTCTCTATTTAATTTTTATACTCAATTCTCATCAATACATCTAATTTTCTGATATTGATTATTTGACTGTTTTATTTCTTAATGACTGTGTCTGTTGCAAGGGAGCCCAATATTGAGCACGGTCTTCAAGATCAGACCAACATTGTTTTGAACTTGTTTAATACCATTTTATACACTGCCAATACTCGTGCTGAACTTAATCATTCATGGGCAACAATTGAATGAGATATTAGTGCTCAAGAACGATTGGAAGCTAGATGTAGATAGCCTAGAAATCGGCAGTAACCTTCTTGTTTCTTCAATTTTGGCCTTTCTTTCATGTCCTTAGACTTCCGTGTTTCTAGAAGAAGAAGAGGCTTGTCACGTGAAATCAATCCTATTGTTGAAATAGGAAGAAGGAACATTTTGTTATATTCCCAACAAAGTGATCTAAGGAGAACTTTGTTTGATTCATTCATTTCGTCTTTCTTTCCCTCATCTATCATCCACAAGATGGCATCTAGTGGTGGCTCTGGAGGCACTAGAAGTGCTTCCTCTTCTTAGTCTTCATCGTCATTGGTGATTGGTAGCTTATATATCCACCATATCCCTGTCTAATCTACCATGAATCCCACCAAAGTCATTAAAAAGTATGGGCTTTTTAGTTTGAAGAAGATGCCACAACCACACCATGGCACGTGTCCTCTCCCCTTAACCTAGCACCTCTACTCATCCACTTCCTAAATTTAAAGAACATCTGCCTAGGTTTTCGGGAAATAACACCGCCAGTACAAACGAACACCTGGTTGCATTTTCTAATGCTTGTCATAACACAGGAGCCAATTAAAATGATACTTGCATTCGCTTATTCATCAATTCCTTGGAAGGAAAGGTTGCGACCGATTTCTTTGACCTTCCTCCTAAGATTCTGTCTACTTGGGAGGAGTTAATCTGTTGGTTCCGATCCACCTATGGGCAATCTAAAAGCCTAGTCGAGAAGTTACGGGAGTATAATAACGTTATCTATAAGGATGGTGAGACCATCAAGTCCTTGAACTTGCGTTTCACCAAGTTATACAGTCAAATCTTAGAACTTATTCGGCCTCAAAACCAAGCCGCTTTCATGCACTACTACAATGCATTGCCTTCCCCCTACCGTCATAGGCTTGAGGAAAAAACCATTGATAATCTCGGTTCTGCTCTGCATACTTGTTCAGAGTATGAAGAACAGCTTGAAAGAACTGGTCTTCCCCAGGGAGAGTCGGTTAGACAAACAGACATGTCCACCCTTTTACAACTAGTACAAGACATGAACAATCATATGATAGCTTATGAGCGGAATGGAATTGTCTCCCCTCTCATCCCTAGAGCTTCGTCCTTTTCTGCACCCCCTTTTAGAAGTTCGGTGGAAAGTAAGTTTCAGCCTAAAGCTATCTTGCCTCGAAGTTGGTGTAACTTCTGCGAGGAACACCACGAGGAAACCACATGTGAGGTAAAGAAGAGTGCCAGAGATAAGATCTTTGGTAAGAGACTAGAAGTTACTATCATTGTCCTAGATTTTTTAGAGCCAGAAGACGTCATGGTCATCAACACTAGGAACAAAGCCTATGCTCCCAAGGGAAAATTTGATCCTCCACGCAATTCTTCTAGCCCGAGCTCATCCTCACCCGCTGGTACCGTCCAAGTTCCTAGAGTTCCTGAGAGTCAAGGAATTACTCTTCCTCTCCCCTCTTCCAAATACAATATCTTGAATCAGTTGGCTAACATCAAAGCAGATGCAACCCTTCTAGACATGATTGTCGTCCCTGAACAACAGATGCATCTGAAACAATTCATGGAAGGAAAAGCTTTTGTTGTAGCCAATATTTTCGAAGAGGTAAATGAAGAGGATTCTTCTGTAAATAAAGTAGGTGTACATAACTTTAGATATCCTGTAAAAAATCCCCCTTTTTATATTTCTGTAAAGATTATGGATAAGATTGCCCATAGTTGCCTCATTGATGGCGGTTCGGGCCCAAGTGTGATGTTGAAGATTATTATGGAAGAGCTAGGCTTGTCTTGTACAAATGAAAACGCCAGAAGCATGCTCTCCTATAATAGTCTACAACAAACAACCATAGGCGAGATTCAGGATGTGACCTTGGTTTTATGCACTTATCTTGAAATAAGGACAACCCTCGACATTCAGGTAATTGATATGCCTGTAAGCAATTACTAGATTATCTTAGGAAGAGATTGGTGAGCCTTCATAGGTAGGTACCTCTCACTCGACATGACACATTTATCTGTGCCTCGAAATGGTAAGAGCATTATAGTCCTTAGAGAGGGAAGGATTTCACCCTACATAGAGAGTGTTCCACAATCTAGCGTAAACTATATCGAAGAGGACCTAGGAGTGTATTCCATCTTTGTTGAGGAGGTTAATATTCCTTTGGAACAACTTGATCTAGATGATGATATGTGGCACATGCACTTTGATGGTTCATGCTCTAATGAAGGTAATGGGGCTGGCATTATCTTGGTTTCCCCTGCAGGAAAAATTCATAATTTGTCTTACAAGTTAGAGTTTGCTTGTACAAACAATGTCATTGAATTCAAAGCTTTATTATTAGGCATTGAAAACGCCCGTAATCTTGGTTGTAGTCACCTCTTAGTTTTTGGATATTTTGAGCTTGTTGTGAACCTAATACATAAGATATGCTCTCCTAGCAACAAGTTGATGGAACGATACACCCAAACTGTTTGGGCGCTTATCTTGAACCTTTTATCTTTCAACATCACTCATGTTAAGAGGGAGTTGAATTCAATGGTTGACTGGTTAGCTGCCTTTGTGGCTTCTCCTAATCAACAACTCTTGCCTCACAGGCCTGATTGTTCTTTTCAATCTCTATATTGCCCATATATACCTGACAATGTAGAATCTTGGCAGGCCCTCCCTAACAATGAGAGCATTTATGCTTTCATTCAAGATGAACCTCTCAAGCCCGAGGAAATTATATCTATAGAAAACAATAAGATTCCTGAGGGCTTGACTCCTCTTGAGAGTTCATTTTCATCGAGTGATGTAAGCAATGAACAAAAACAGAAAGAAGAGGAGTTACGAAGGAGGGTGGGTGAAACCATCTCCTTGAACATTGGGGCACTTGAATCTTCAAGGAATGTTAACATAAGTACCCAATGTTCTGATAAAGAAGAAATGAAGATTGCCAAGATACTTGGTGGATTTCAAAAGGTTTCTGCTCGGCCTTATAAGAATCTTCATGGTTTTGATCCTAGTCTTTTACATAATGCTATTCCCATTAAGGAAAGCATGAAACCAGTTATGCAAGAACAAATATCTATTAACTCTGCATTTAAAGCAACCTTTCAAAGGGAGTTGGAAAATTTCTTAAGGGTTGGGATTATTTTTTCAGTTCACCCTGAATGAGTTTCCAATTGGGTACCTACTTCAAAGACCACTGATCATATTAGAACCTACATTAATTTCCGCACTTTCAGTCAGGCTGTTATGAGAACTCCTTTTCCTCCTCTCAATATGGGAATAATTATGCAGTAGGTTGTAGAGTTACAGTTGAGGCCCTTACTCGACAGTTTTTTGGGTTTCAGGAAAATCAAAGTAAAAGGGGTAGATGCTTACATAACCACTCTTATCACTAGTTGGGGTACCATGTCTTACAAATGCCAGCTTTCTGGCTTACCTGACGCAAGTACCGCTTTTAAAAAAACTATACACACAACTCTTGATGAATTGATCAGCATCCATATCTACCTTGATGATCTAATCATATACATTAAAGGGCCGATAATTACCTCGAAGTTCCAAGTGTTATTTATGGATCCTTTCAAAATTGCTTTTGTCCTGGATACTAACTCTTACATTCTAAAAGATCTGCGGGAGCAATCGTTTTCCTACAGCACTAACGGTTCTCATTTGAAACATTACGAGGGACCAACGTGAAAAGTTCTAATGTTGTTTGCATTTTCTGTATACTAGTAGCCTAGCTTTGCTTTCATTTTGTGCTTGTCTTTGTTGCTTTACAGTAGTTTGACTTCTGCTTGCTATGTTAACACTTTCCTTGTTGCTTTTTCATTTCTGTATTTTATTGTTGTTGTTTTAAATCTTGCAATTTTACTTCTGTCGTGATTTTGTTTCCTGTCATTTTTTAGTTAATTTGGTCAAAATAGGATGTTGGATCAATTCTGCCACAATGACGCTCCTGCAAAGCATTGTTAGTCAATAACAATCAAGCTTACACGACTGTCGTGATGTCTCCTCTGAAGGCACACTTGAAATTGTTATATATTTCCACTGATGTCTTATAAATAATTGGTTATCTCCCGCTTCTTCTTGCCATTTCTTCTTCCATTGAGGTTTTAAGAGCAAGTCCAAAAATTTTCTCCTTGAAGTTAAGAACATATTTTGGTTGAATGATTATGCATACAGTGGTAAAACCCCTCATACTTAACACTTTTCATGAGTTATTCCCAAATTCCCGATCACTTTTCCATTAAATTCGCTCACTTCCCCCTTGTTGCACAATCTTCCTGGTTATATCTTCTTGACCTACTGTTCTTGGTCTGCGAAACCATGAATTCTGAGTTCTAAATATGTTGAAAACAAATTTCCCTATGGAGTCGCTAGTTTGTTGACGATTAAAATCGCAACGAAGTTTTGCCCGCAGAGAGTTGCTAAAGCCTATTATTATAAAGCTAAATAATACTAGTAGGTGGGACCCCCTTGTAGATTGGAGATAAGTTCTGGTTCTTATTTGATGTTGTGCTATTGTTCGACACTGCTTACATGGTTGATGTGATCTTGTTTTATTGGCGATGGATTGGGCTTATTATGTGTTGGTTCTATGTGCGACAAGTAAATAATGAATAAGGCGTGCTATGTTCTAAGCTCTAATTTTATGTTACAACGACCTACGTTATTCATTGATACCATTGCTATCTATTCTTGGGACGCCTTCAAAACAAACATGTTAGTAACAAGACATAATGAGCAGTTGGAAAAAGGCAAAAGCAATTTAACAAATGCAAAAGGAAAGGAATCTAACTATGCAAATACACTACACTACATGCATGAAAATTAAAATGATTATGGTTAATCCTAGTTAGCAAGCTAATGGTTATGTGATTTGATTGAGTTATATGAAGTGGTGATTTGTGTTATGGCATAAGTTTGATATGGGTCGCGCTATTGGTTTTAGTGGGTGATGGTTTTGATACATGGTTTAATTAATTGAGTTAATGGGAAGCTTGTTGGCGTGTACCAAGGAATTAATGGACTGGGAATGGAGGCGACGCAAATTTAGTGCATGTCACCCTTACTCCTTCCACTGGCCGCCACCCTAATCGGGCTATTGTTCAACTGTGTTGTTGTGGTTACGCTTTGACTTTCAAGCAGAGGTAGAACCGCTCGGCCAACTCGTTTTTTAAGGTGCTTTGATTACAGGGATGTCTTTTTTTTGCCATTCATGAGTCTGCTCTGGTTATGAAATAGATACTGGCTCGGATGTATGGGTTTGTGTTTTCCCTTAAGTATGGAAATTGTGTAAAATTGTGTTTTTTCTGGAATGAATCGTTGGTGGCTTTCTCTGCGATAATGTCTGACGTTACAGTGTATTGGGTCATTTTGAGTATTAGTAGCCATAAAGGTTGTCTGTCATTCTTGCCGGTTTAGTGGAGGGTTTCATTTGGTCTAGACTGGACGACTGCCTTCACGCATTGTATCACCTTACCCAGTCTTGGATTTTATGGGGTTTTTATTGAGTTTGAAATGCCCTGTGTCATTGCGCATTATTCACTTGGGTATTAGGGTTACTTCATGCTTCCAATAGTCGCGCAGTGGGTCATATTGCTTCTTCTCAGCTTCGTTTCACCTCAACACTATTATTTGGTTGACTGGGAGAGTCACGAGGGTTATACCCTGTGTGTGCTAAGTATCATTACAAGGCCAAATGGAGCCCTGCTCCTCTATTCATAGCCTCCTCTATCATGGGGATTACCACCCTGTCTGTGAAGACATTTGTGGTATAGCATGTGCGTGCACCATTAGTCTTAGGGGTTCTCCCCTGATGTCGGGAGTTGACTCCATGTCTCCCTGTATTGTTCTACAGGGCCAAACCTTGATTGCTCAAAGCTCAGTGTTGATAAAGGAACCCATTATGCCATGTTGGATAGATGGTCGATGGTTATGAGTTGGTGATGCATTGTTGATAATATTCTATTATCAACTCGTCTCTGTTGATTATCCTTACAATGTTTTACTTATTAGCACTTAGTCACTGCAATTGGTTTTAATGATTGTCTAGTTAATAAACTCAACATTGAAATTGGTTGATTAAAGATTGGGGTTGATACACAATTACTATCTTTTGCATTGAAGCTATCAGAATGTTAACTCAACATTAGTTTACAAGTGATTAATGATGTTTCACGCGTGATGCATCGGTATGTGTGGCATTCCTACATCATGAGTAAATAATTACTATGACTATGTGTTTTTAATGGCCAAAGGTTTATTGCAACCGAGATGACTATGACATTTCCATCCACTATATATGTTATGGTTATTTGATTGCGTCATCTAGGAAGGTCACAAGTTTTTACACAGTATGGTTTTGTTGTAGTTTGATTAATTTGAGCAATACTGTTGTTGCCTCCTTGTATTGGATTGATAGCTCAACATGATAGGTTGAGTTAATGATACTGTGACTGTGTGTTTTAAAATTGCAAAATGGGAATGTTGCATCGTGGTAATTATGGCATGGTTATTCACTGTGCATGCTATGGATATTTTTGGTTGCGCCCCTAGAGATAGTCACAGAGTTTTTAAACATGGCTTTGTTGCCTTTTGATCGACTTGTGTTATGAGATTGGGTATGTTGTGGTTACCTCGTTGTGTTGGATAGCCCAACATTTCGAATGTTTAGAGTTAAAGGAAATTGGACCTGTACAATCATAGAAATACACTTGCGTTTTGTCGAATGGTTGTGTATTTCACAGCGTAGAGTGAGTTGAAGTGGTGATTTGTTATCGGTGTGTTTAAATGACAAGTCAGGATCTTTGCAAGTTAAATATGGATCATTGTGTTGACTGTCCAATATGTATGTTTAATAAATATCTTGCATTTCAACAGTGATAAACACGGGTGTTGTGACAGTATAACCTCATTGCAATTTAATTATTAAATGAATTAAAAGACATAATTGAGCACGATTTTTATGTTTGTATTTGATGATTGAGATAATTGGCAGTGGTTGATGGGTTGGTGTTGAACAAAGTGAAAGTAATTGACTCTGTATTCATTTGGAAATTGCTTAAAATGTTAAATGGATAATGAGAAAAGTAGAGCTCCTCTACAGGTTGTTGTGGAATGCATATTGTGTTGCTTGGTGACACTGTGTTTGATATTTGATTACAAGCAGGGAGCAAGTTAATGCATAGGATTGTGTGAACTATGCGCAGTGATTGTTTTGGGTCTCAGTGGTGATTTGGTTGGTGTGTTTCTTTTTACATAATGGTTTATGGATCAATTAATTAATCTTATGAATAGTAATCACTCTCTTTCCCTACCATTATTTCACTTTCCGCTAATTACAACCCCCTCGCCTTCCCACATTCATTTTTCACTCGTCGTTCTAAAATTTAATTATAGTCAAGAGGAATTTTGTATTGAAGCAGTTTAGAGTCTTATTTTCTTGGTTGGATTACAGTGATGTTTTTTTTGGTTTGCATAACAATTGATTGTTATGGTCTTTGAGCAGTAACCGTGTTTCTTTTCCCCCTGATTTTATCATTTTTCGCTAAATACAAGCCCCTCGCATAACCCAGGACCCTTTTTTTCACCCCCCCTGGGGCATGCTCATTGACAACAGTTAAACAATTTATGTGGATTGGATTGCATGAGCCTGATATGTTGTTGAGCCAAAATCTATTTCATATTTTTAAAGAGTTATCATGTATGGTTGTTAAAAGGACTATTTACCAATAAATCATGCATGCAGGAATGAGTTTTTTTAGCCGAGGTAGCCATGGCAGAGGCAACCGAAGGAGAGGTAATTGGAATAGAGGCCCAAGAAGGCCAAGGTTCTCTATACACTTTTATGTTGACTCACAAGAGTTAGGCCAGTTGTTTCAAGCTGGATGTTTCAATTGGATTGGGCAAGGAATGGTCCAACCTAGGCCTGAAAGGCCTCCTTTCCAAGCTCCACAAGCCCTTGGTATTCTTGTGCCCCCTCATGTCTCATTGCAACCTGAGGTTCTCGAAAACGATGGATGGCAAGAGATTGTCCACCCGGTAGTCTCCCAACATTGTGGCTGGCCCAATTTGTCCTTACCTGCTCCCCCGCCTATTAACCGGATTGTCTAAGCTACACCTGTCCACTCACAAGTTTAGTCCTCTCATGCTAGCAAAAGGTTGAAAACTGAGGCCCACCACAGCCTTGACAAAGGAAAAGCCATTGATGCCCCTTCCTCACCCTCCAATGTCTCTGACAAATCTGTGTCTTCCCAGATGCATTTGAGGGATGATTGTCCTCACGTGATCAACGAGATAGGGTTAAAGGCTCAACACAACCAAAGGCAAATTCGGGAAAATGGAAGGGTGACAACAACAATCAAGGAGAGATTGCATCTTAGAGTTGGAAATATGGCTTTTGAGTTTTTATTTTATCTATTATTGATGACAATTGACTTCAAAAGTTTTTGGACATCATGTTTTATTTTTGGATATATGAGTAATATATTTTTTTGAAAATAATTTCAAATATCAATGAGCTAAATTGTCAAATGTTAATATGATGATGAGAGTCATAAGGAAGGGTGTTTTTCTTAACTAACTAGTTATGATATGATTGTTATGAACTAAAGGGAGTCACAAGGGTCCCCACCTACTAGTTATTATTTATCTATAACCCTTATTATGATTGTTACTTTTCCCCCTAGCTAAAAGTTGGTTGAGTCTTTAGCTAACTTAACTAATGAGATGTTTCAACTACCTCAACCAATTCTGATTTGCTTAAAGGAAAAAGGAAAGGGAGGAACAAGAGGAGGATAAAAGGAGAAGCATACTAAGGTTTGCTCTTTGAGTTTATGTTGAGGTAGTTCGGTTTTCATTCATTCCTTAATTTATCACAAGCCTAATTCTCTTTTATGATAGCAGGGTATTATTGTAGACAACAACATTCAGTGTTGAATTACATCATTCAGACACTTGTTTTTCAGAGGTGTTGATCTATCTTTGATAGTATGTGTAGACTTGTCCATTTGTGAATTAGTTTTCATGACTGAGAAAGGCTATTGTGCAGAGTCGAGTGGGCAACAATCTGTGGCAAGCTGATCCAGCTTTTAGAGTTCAGTTTTTTTTTTTTTTCTATCTCTGCTAGAGGTCATTTTGTATGTTCCATCAAGGATGTCTAAGTTTGACTTTGGTTCGAAATTTCTGTATGATATTTTGTAAAGAAAATGACTCTTTAGTGAATTGGAATGAAATAAAGGATTGCTTTATGTCTCATATGTCTTGATTATCATTTTGGTATCTTACTTCTATCTTTTACATTTGTTTTCAACAACTATTATATTCAGAAAATCATATTAAAATGTTTTTTCCAGCATGTTTTTATTTGTGAAAAAGACTAGAGTAAGCACTTGTAATTGATTCAGTGAGTTAGGATTTTATTTTTGATGGCTATAAACCTAGGGTGACATTCCCGTCTATTTTTCTTTAGCCAAGCAAAATCTGAAAATGCTTGAGTAAGATCATTTCATATATTTTCCTCAACAATGTCCTCATTAATACAACACATGGAGAGCCTCACGGTGCTCTACTCCCATGTTGCAAGAGCCAATGTGACAAGACATCACCACCCCTACCACACAGTTGATCCCCATACCATGCAACTTAACGAATACACTACCCCAACATGACGTCATCACGGTAGGAAAATGATTTGGATGGCCATTCATGGGTTTTGGTGCAGATGGATATACTTGTTCGAAGGAGCAATAACTTAGGTTGCTTCATTGTGCAGTTCTCTCTTCATCCTTCATTGATTGTAGCAACTCCATAGATTGAATTTTGGAGGAAATCCCCTAGTATCCTCAATGTAAAGTGCAATGGTTCCTTCTTCAACCTAAGAACATAAACATAACCGATTCAAAGGCAATTTCTCTACTGCAAGTAAAAATTAGTTGGTTTCCTAGTTTTTTTGTTGGGGATGTTTTAATTGGCTTCAAATTGGGACACTTTGGTCGTCGTCAAGCGAACCTCAAAGAAAATTTGGTTGTTTTTAATTTGAATTCAAGACTTTGGTTAATCTCCTCTGAGTTTAGAAGCTCCAAACTCATTCTCTATTATTAGGCCATATCAATTATGAATATGGATTATAGAGAGCTCAGGGACACCAAGCAAGCCTTGCAAAGGCATGAGGACTCCATTAGGGCTAAAGGTAGCTCCTTGCATTCTCTATCTAATCATATTCCATCTCAGACAAATAAATCTAATATCAATGTAGAGATCATCACGGTCCTTCTTCTTTAGAAGAAGAAGCACATATTGAAAGCTACCCACAACTTGTAGCCTTAGACATAGCTAAGATCTTTTTTTTTATAAGAAAAACATAGGATGGAAGACATTTTGATGTAATTTTACTACGAGTCGATGATGCAACATTTTATTAATATAAATTCCTTGGTTTCAGTTAAAATAAATAAATAAATTTTGACCTTGTTGACAAGGCTAGATGGTCTCATGCAATCAGTAGAGATTCTCCCGAATGAAAGGTCCCAATTAGACTTTGCATTGTTTAGAATAGGGAACCCATCTGGATTCTAGCCTAACAACCTTTATTGGTTTGGTTTTTTTGAGATGCAACAAATGAAATGCAACTACTCTAATATGCAATGTTGAATAATGACAAAGATAATCTAACAAAACCAAGGGGATAAACATAGCACCAAATTTATCATTGCTTTTACCCTTAGCAAAAAATTTACCATGTTAATAAAAGTAGAAACTTAAATAACTAGATACATACCATAAAAGTTTGAAAATGAACAATTGATTACATCACTATGCTTATGGATATAGACAATTAATTTGTAAGACAAACAAACTAAGACATATTGCTCATTCATGATAAAAATTCGACACTATAAAATTACATTCTTTAGCCATTATAAAGCTTGATAAAAAAGTAGAAGAAGTTTTATATATCGCAACTTCAAAACCTCAGTTTCTCTAGCTTGGCCAATAATGGCTTCTCATTCATTAATTTTCTAAAAGAGTTTACAAAATCACAAAATAAAAAAACCCTTTCTCCATCAAGTTCATCTTATACAAAAAGAAGAAGGGGGAGATTGATCAATTTGGTTCATTTGTTTTCCCTTCCTTGATGTTTGGTTCCCCTATCAAACTATCATTTATCTAAGGGTTTGATTCCTCTTGCCTATTCTAATCCCCTCCTATAAGAGAATACTCTACTTGGCTCGATGAAGCTCCTTCCCTTTATTTTCTCCATCTTCTTACATAAGTTTTCCATGCCTCAAAAGTTTGATTGATTGCATTCCCCTGGGGAAAACTACATTGTTTAAAGGGAGCTTTATATGATGCAATACTTTGCCTTAGTCTTTTTTCAAATTTCTCCATATTAAGCAATAAAGTATTGATTAATGTTATGTATTTAGTGGGGTTTCAATAAACCTATAGATTACTGTTGCATCGACCTCAAAGATAGAACTAATATTTTTCTTGTTGGTGCTAATACAGTCCTATAGGTCCTTAGATACCTATGCTTGTGGAAAGAAGTTATCTATGGGTCCATAAGAAGGTAAATGGAAATTGTTTGCCATATTTTCTATGACCTACCACATTATAGTAGAGTTTGTTACTTCACATGTAATCCTCTTGAGGGAATTATAAGCTTCCTGCTACCATTATCTCAAGCCAAAATCCATTTCTTCTAGGGATTCTAAAGTGAAATCAAGGACTTTAAGAGGGATTTCTTCTAGGGAGGGTTGTCAATCTTTCACTTTGTCAAGCTATAATCAAGCTTGTTAATGGACAAGTTCCTATGCATGGATATGGGTCATGACATCAACTCTATCTTGGCCTTCAACCTGTAGATTTTATGCTCTATTATGGAATTCTCTTTGTACAATGTTTAATTCAATATTCACCTAAAGGCATAATCATTGAAATCATAAGCTTGGTATTTGCTAGACTTATAGTAGTTGACCTAAGTTTTGAGCAAGGTGATTTTTCTCTCGTACTCCTTTAGCTTCTTCTCAATGTCAACAACCTTATGAACATTGGCTTAGGCAATGGATAAACCAACAATAGGAAAGGAAGATAGGATCAATTTTCACGTGTCCATCACCACAATCTCAATTGTGAGCACTATTTCATAATCCAAGCTAATTCTCATATGTTTGTGTTTTTGCCTTATTACTTGCTTCATTTACTTATCAAATGTAAAAAATCCAAACTTTCAACTTCATTAACTAGTGTTGGAATAGGACCATTATCCCCTGCAGCCATGCTTGGACCAAAGGTACTGGAAAACGTTTGAGTAGTGAAGACTTCTTGCATTAGTGAAGAATCTTGTTGGTCCATATTGATCTCATTAACATTGGTTTGTTTTGCCAATTCTTCTACTTCTTGTTATGTCTCTTCGGTTTGGGTATCATCATGATTTTTTCTTCATCAATTATTCTCCCATTCTCTTATGATATTTATCTTCTCTTTTAGCTAGTTCCCATCTCTTTATTTTTTCTACCTCGACTTCAACTTTCAATTCTTCTTCTCGTTTTTCTAGCTTTTTCTACTTCAACTTCAGCTCTCTCTCTCTCTCTCTCGGCTTCAAGATTTTCGTTGGCTTTCTTCTATGCTTCTTATTTCTTCCTAGCTTCAAACCCATGAGAACCCTGAACTACAACAGGAAAGCACATGAACAAAAGTCCGCCAAACACAAGACAACACAAAACCAACGAAGATTCGACATTGTATCCCAGCTATAACCAAACCCCCAAATGGGCACCGATAAACTTGTCGATTACTATTTTACCATGAAGCAAGATCACTATGGACATTTGCTTTTGACAGTGCTATGTTCTATCACTACTAGTTTCAACAATGCCAAATTTCCAATATTATTGGAAATGCCTGATGGTTCCGTTAAGAGGAACACGCCATTTGGACGATTCAAAGAATGGGCCTGATTTATTCAGAGTTGGATACTTTGTATGGGGTTTGTCCTCATGCTTTCCATTTCTGGATTGAACAATATTGTGCGCTTTTTGTTCAATTTTCCATGGCACTGCAAAATTCTATTCATATCCTCATTGGGTGGCATGGACAGATACACATGAGATTGTTTCGTTTCCTGCCAGCGCTTGATATGATTTTTTTTTTTTTTTTAGTCAGCCGATATGCAGTATTGCATTGTCCTCATTTAAAGTAAATTTTTTATGGACTCAAAAGTTGCGCAACATGTAGACACTGTTTGCCTTTTTCTGTAGGTATACTTCATATGCTAATTCTGCTAACCCAGGAATCACATATTGTAATAGAGGCTGTCTAATTGAACAATGTACGATTGTGTTGCCGACGGTTTGGATGGCAAAATTGAGGCAATGTCTATATATGTAAGGGAATTTTTTTGCTGCATCGTAGACAATCAATTGTACCATCATTTATGAAAGCAGAGGCAGAAGCAGGAGAGTTTCATTTGGCACATACAGGCTCGAAGGGGGTCGAGTATGCATTAGCTGCAAACAAAACACCCTCAACCTGGGCACGTGAGCATAGTAGTTAATATATTGAACAATATAATATACAATTGCACAACAAAAAAAAGGCTGCAGAAAATTGGTGAAGGAAATTTGTATGAGCAAAGTGAGGATGAAATTGTAGATGTATACACACAACAGTTGTCAAGCTAGTTAGTTTCTTGAGACACTGTACTATGTCTGTTCGCAATTCCGTTACAAATGTTGTTTGGTTTGTGCGAAAGATCCTTTCTTTAACATCTCTTTTCTTTGTTATATTTTTGAAGAGCATAAATGAAAATTTCCCTTTATGCAATTGTTGTTCCATTGAGGAAAACAAATTTGAATAGGTGTCGAACAATTGCAGCTGCAACATGGAACAATGTAATAGTTGTGTAACATAACCGAGATACATGGACATGTGAAAGTAAATGACAAAACTGGATATGGAGAACAATACCATTGCCTTGTCATTGTCTGACTCTCCATCCTTTATATGGAGAATGTGTTGCGAGCCAAGTTTTCTCGCGAGTGTGACAACTGCACCAATGGTTCCGATTGGGTAAGTGTCGTTGCTTTGTGCAATTTGGCTCATTGTTGTGTCCAGTACGAAACAATATTCTGAAAATATCGCGGGAATTTTTTCCACAATACTTGTTTCGTTGAGTGATATAATTCGATCACAATCACCACGGTCATATATTGTTTTGGGCAATATATTAAAATTTGTAATGGATATCCCATTACCTGGCAATATCTTTTATGCATGTTTATGGACAATTTGTGTAGGGATAGTCAGTGTGACTGCCATCAGGGCTTTGTTGTCTGTCATGTCAGCACACATAATGGATCTAGTTTTGTTTGTCTTGAACAAATAGGTGCTATAGACGACCATTATGTCCCCGACGAACACTTGTCCAGTTCAACGACTGTTCAAGCCCTCTATTGATAATATTTTGGGTGTTATAAGTTTAGAATTGGTGACATTTTTTGAATAGGAAAAATAATGTGAATGGTAGTCTGCATTATTTTTTTGTTTTCTTTTTTTCCTGGCATAAATGTACAAGTAGACGCACAACTTGGATGAAGTATGGAGGCCAGAGTTTTGCAACCATACCTCTTAGTCTGCGAAACTTGCGCTATGTTCGGCGTCTCACTTGTGCTCGTCGATACTTCTTGTGAAATGCAAAGTATGTGTTGCATATGAAATCAACATATTTATCATGGCATAGATGAATACATAGCTTGGGATATTTGTTTGGTAAACATATTAGGAACACAATGTATGAATCTTTACCTTTGGCCTTGTCGTTCTGTTGATGTTTGCGATGATTGAGGCTCATGCCCATGTCATTAGTCCAACTTTTTCTGATGCAAGCATGTGTAGATGAACATCAGAAGGACTAAATAAGCATATGCATTGTATATTGTCCATAATTGTTATGAATGTGACATACAGGCTCGAAGGAGATGGAATACGAAATAGGGTGTCAAGGGATACTCAGGAAACATGAGGACCTGACGGTCAAATTGTATGCCTCGGATTTTTTGACTGCAAAAATGTGTAACAGGGAATAGGGCATGATGGGGGAGTACGACGACCAATCTGTATATCGCAGAACCCCCAAATCTAGAGGTAGAATCTTGAGCTCGCCAGCCCGAGAACCCGCGATCGAAAAAATGGCCAAGTATGGAATGAGGAAGCCGTCGGTTGGAGTCGTGATATAGAAGCATGAGTATAAATGTGAACCTGTGAGTTCGCAAACCTGTGCACCTAGACATTTTCAAAAAGACGACTAAGCAAAGCAACTAGAAAGTGAAAGTAGAGGAGAAAAACAAAGGGAATTCGGTCAAGTATAGAAGAGGGAAAAAAAAAGGCATAATAGAAAGTGGGAAAATAGAAATGGGGAGGGCAATGTTTGGAAGCGATAAGTCTCAACAAAGGCCCATTGTTGCCAAACCATTGTTTTCTAGTCCAATATTATATGCACCTACTCGTTTTGTGTGTTTGATTTACTATCACAATTGGTATGCCTTTTCGAAGGTTGTACTTCAGCCCCCTTTGTTGTGGCATACAAGAATTCATCTTCTTGTCCAACTAATCTGTTTCTTTCAATGTAGCAACGCAAAAAATACAGTGGAAATGAAGGTAAGTTAGTATGTAGAAAGACATGTAAAAAAGAAATACAGTTTTATTTATTTCAATGTAGCAGTACAAAGAATACAATTCACATGAAGATAAGTTACTATGTAGGAAGATACGTAGTATCTACATACAATAAATTAGGTGCAAAACAATAGAACAAGTAGAACAAATATACAAACAATAAATGAAACACTAAACAATGGAATATGAAATAAGAGTAGAAGCATGCACCTTTGTATCACCTCTTCTACATTGCCGCAAAGAGTCCCTCGTCTTCTCCAGTTATTCTGTTTGTTTAAATCTAGCAATGTAGAAAAATACAATGGACATGAAGGCAAGTTGGTATGTAGGAAGACATGCAACAAAATAAACAGAGTTCGATTTATTTCAATGTAGCAGTACATAGAATACAATCGGCATGAAGATAAGTTATTATATAGGAAGATACGCATTATCTACATACAATAAATTAGGTGCAAAGCAGTAGAACACATATACATACAATAAATGAAATACAAAACAATGGAATATGAAATAAGAGTACAAGCATGCACCTTTGTATCTCCTCTTCTACATTGGCGGTAAAGAGTCCTTCGTCTTCTCCAGTTATTCTGTTTGTTTCAATGTGGGAACACACAAAATACAATGAACATGAATGGAAGGTGGCATGCAGGGGAGAACGAGTTATATGTACATACAATAAATGAGAATCAAAGGAATAGAATAAAAGAGATTTAGAAATATGAACCTTTGCTTTTCTTGATCCATGGTTGTAATTACATAGAATTTTTCTTGTCCAAAATATATTACAAGCCATAAAATATTAAGAAATTGCATGGTCATAGCTGAATGATTTGGTTTTGTGCAGCAAAGTATCCAGATATGCTTTGAGACATGGAAATATAATTTTGCAATATCTTTGATGTATATTTCATATTTCAAGTACAAGACAAATTGTATCGTGGTCAGACCAGTCTGTGTATAAGATAAAGAGGTTGTATTGTGATATGGGCACATTTCACCATATATGGTTAATAAGTGTGTTTTGCACATGTTTTATCTTAACCAAATGAAAGCAGACATTGTAATTGCACATGTAGTTGTCCAATTAATTGTTATTCCACTATTTTGTAGCATGCCAACAATGAAGTATCCTAGAATGATAATGGTTTCATCTAGATGTAAATGGTGTGATGCATTTGAGAACACATTCATTATGTTAGCAATGTTGCACGCGAAGCAACATAGAAATTGAATTTTGCAATTTGCAATCCACGGAACACCACTCTTGCCAGCACCATCTCAATATCTTTTTCTTCTACAAGAACATTTTGCAAAGGCATGTAGGTATGGTTCAGAGTTAGGAGAAAAACTTGGAGCAAAATTTAAGAGCAGGATGGAAAGATATGGCAAATTTGTGCAATTTTGTTGCATCCTAGGCACAATTGTATCATACCTAGCCCTTCTACACCTACATGGATTTTTCTTCTACAAGAACATCATGTAAAGGCAACAAGCTTGACATCGTATTTTTCATTTGAAAGACACGGGTTCGATTCCCGTATGGGATAGGTGCTAGATTTCGAATTCATCACAAACGACAAAGGACCGAAATTTGCAATAATATAAAAAATGGCAGCCAGAGTTGTGCACATGACACTAGCATGGACATGGTGTAGAATCCCAGGAAAAAATCAGAGGAAAATTGAAGAGGAGGAGAAAAATATATGCCAACCTCTATGCAAAGCCTGCAGGGCAAGAACAATGAATAAATACTTAAACATTCTTACTTGCAAAATGCAAACAATGAATAGTAAACAATGAACACAAATGAAAAGTATACTATTGAAACTTACTCGTTAATGATGAAGGACATAACCACATGTCCACTTGCAGGTGTAGGACTTGAACACCGTAAAGTTCAAAAAAATAGCTCCAACTGCCAGCATAGGACCCCAACCCTGGAAAGCCGAAGCAAACAAAAGCAAACAACAAACAACAAACCAACAAGGAAGCACGAACAGGCCCAACTGTAGCTGCAGAACCTCAAACTCACAAACTTGAGCCAAACAAAAACAAGCAGCAACCGACGAACCAACGAACCAACAAACAAACAACATCCATTGAACCAGTAAACAACATATGTATCTTAAATGATTGCCAAATTGCATCCCAAGCACAGAGGAAATCCGAAACATATGACGACCATGCGAGCGGAAATAATTAAACATTCTTACTTTAAAACTAAAAATAGTAAACAACAAAGAACAAATACAAATGAAATTATGGCATCGAAACTTACTCGACAACGATGAACGACATAAGCACAGGTCGAATTGTGGGTGCAGGACTTGAACCCCACAAAGTAAAAAAAACAGCTCCAACTGTGGATGAAGGACCCCAACCCTGCAAAGTTGAAGAAAACAAAATCAAGCAACAAGCACCAACAGGTCCAACCGCAGGTGCAGGTCCTCAACCTTGCAAAGTTGAACCAAACAACAACAAGCAACAACCAACGAACCAACAAACAAGAAGCAACCACTGAACCATTATACAATATATGTATCTTCAATGATGACTAAATTGCATTCCAAGCATAAAAGAAGTACAAAACATACGATGGCTATGAAACTGGCGGTGGACAACAATATTGTCCAAATTCACTGCAACATTGTATGGAAAAATTCGAGGAAAAATGTACTGTGAGAAGCCTATTTAGGTAAACATTTAAGGTTGTCAGGGCTGTTTAAAGGCCTCACTCTATGCAAACATTTAAGCTATCATGCTTGTTAAAGGGCCTCGCGCTATGTAAACAATTAAGCTGTTAGGCCTATTCAAGTACCTCAAAAAGAGTGTCAATGCTCTAAACCTTCCATATGTAAACATTTCAATACAAATAGAAATAATAAAAACATTAAAAAACAATGTTGATTCTTAGAACTTTCGGTATGTAAACATTTCAGTAAAAAATTAATAAAAATTAAAAAAGAGCGTCCAAGCTCAAAAGTTTGGATATCTAAAACTTTACAACATTGGGAACAACGAAGCTAGCAATAAGACCTCCAATCTATTCTCCAATGAGACGATGACATATAAGGTTTTTTTTATTATATAAAGGATAACGTTTTTACTTCTATAGTTCGAACAATACAGAGGATGCGAAAATTTATAGTCAAAGGACATATTAATATGAAGTCAATGAATTATCAATCGCTATAGTCCCTCTATGCCTTCGACAGGGACTAAAAAAAAGGAAACTTTTTAAGTTTTATGAAATTTACTTAAATAAAATGCTAATAGTAATGGTGAGTTTGTTTTCACTATTTCTAAAACACACGAAATTGAAAGACATGAATGTTATTAAAGAAAAAATAAGCATGAATGTGTTTTTTGTGCGCATGGATACTTTTTTTATATAATTGAAATTATGTTAGTGAAACACAAGAATGAAATGAATTTTTTTATTATTATCCTTCAAAGACATAAACATGATCTGTGAGATGTCATGAAAATACAGATAAAATGGATCATCTTTTCTATTTTACCCAATGACCCATCATAACCTGACTTCAATAGAATAAAATTCAAAGTTCTCCACTAAGTTTATAAGATTGAATAAATATATTGCAGAAATTGAATAATAAGATTATGCTCCTTGGGTTTATTTCACACTCAACATAAACTTGATAATGGGAACTTTAAATGGTTTATTTGGAGTTATATGCGTGTTTGATGAAACATCACTATTGACAAGCAAAGGCGGTTTTGGCCTTTTAAAATGATTTATTTGGAGTTATCAATGTGCAACATAGTTTTGGCATTCTCAAAGCTTCGTAAAAAAAATAAAGAATGAATGGTTCTATGGGAACTTTTCTTATGGTGTTTTAACTAGATGCTGAAAATATAGTAGTAAGATGGAGTCATCACTTTTAAAAAAATTAAAGAATAAGTGGTTTTTATAAAAACTAATTAATAATAAGGATAAAATCATTGTAGAATGTTAGCATTGTTAGAATTGTAAAATTTTAGGAGAGTTAGCATTGTAGAATGTTAGGGGGTTTATAGACCAATGTAGATCATCCATGGTTTCGACGATTAGAACTTTGATTCATGACCATGAAATTTTGTGATTGTAGGAACTTTCGACTTCTAGGTATTTACTCAAAATGACCTCAAATATTTTTTCAACGAACATAAGCTTGATGGTTCTTGCTTGTTAAGAATGGTAATGTAGAGTGTAGGATTAAATGTTGTGTTTTGATTTGGAACTTTAGTACTAATTGTCAATTGGGTTTATCTTGGGTGGTCAGAGGAATGATTGTTATCCTCCCCATCTAGGTTCAATCCCCACAAGTGACATGTCGAGCTCATAAGGTGTATATTGTTATAAGGGCTTCAAGCCTTGTTGTTGACCAACCTTATATTACACC
>JASDQU010244005.1:1303-16471 GCA_032191745.1 Picea mariana | reverse complement strand
ATGGCTCAAATTATTTCTTAGAGCAGTGGGACGAATTGAAGAGAAGGAGGGCGTTTTTGAGATTCAGATCTAGTTAGTTTGGAGAGGCCACACTTCAGATCTGACTCTGAGACTTCACCTAGTGACTTGCAATGTCCTAATCTATATTCCTGGGGAGTTTCAGAGCATTTGGAGGCCTCCTTCATCAGGGATGAATTATCTAGGGCTTCAGTCATCCAGTGGGGCTCACCATTCAGTGGAGGAGTTCAAATCTACGGGGTTTGAGAGTGGATTTGGAGATTTGGACACCTGGGTTGTCCTTACAGTTTCCCGATCTATCAGTTGGCATATTTCTTAGGGTGATTGGACACTTTTGGCAGCAAGGCCAAATTATTGAGGGCTTCAACATTCTAGCAGAGCGTGGCACCTTCCAGTGTGAGGGTTTAGCATTCTTACGGTCCAGATCTATTGTATTCAGCCTTCATTGTATATCCAGCCTTTGGAGGCGTGTTGGAGTCTTCTATTGGAGCATTTTGTAGCAGCTCTATTGTTTATCTTCTTGGCCATCTGTTGAGCATTCCAGATTGGCATCTTCATTGTAGCAGGTTTCTCTATTTTATGAATAAAAGCTATTTGAGGTGTTTTGGCTTGTCTATCATATTGCATATGGTTGAGGTATGTTCCATGGTTGTCTATTCTTGTTATTTGCTGCAAACATTCATATAAACACACCTAAACAAGTAATTCAACAAAGTGTTTGACGAAATACCTCACTCAGAAAAAGTTTAAAAAGACACCAAAACCATGATGATCCTTGCATAATGGCTTGGGACCATTACAGAAAGTGTCACGTGGTAGACCGTACAACCACTTGGCATGTGACATGGTAGGATGACGTGGCAGAGGTGACGTGGATGATCGTGCAATGTGGTGATGTAGGCCAATGAAATACCGCCACGTGCCCCAGTCATGGGCTGCCACGTGGCAGCATGAAATTGCCCGAGGACGCCCAACAACCGAACTTTTCAAAAGGTGGCGGGGTTTGTTGGCGCCAACCCCCAATCTGCCAAGATGGTAGAATATCCACCAAATCTGGCCGGATGGGAACTATATCCGCCAAAGGCTCCGCCAGAGTTAGCCAACCGCCAACAAACTTCACCATATATATACACAATAGTGCAACAATACACGAAAACGGAAGCCCGCGGGTTCGACCCCAAGATCTCCCCTATCCACTCCGCCTTTGCCATGTCCGCCTAACCAATTGGGTTGGGATGTGACTTGGTACAATTCGTCCATAATATTACTTAAGTTTTGGATTCCGACAGTGTATGGGGGGGAAGACCAGGGACACAACCGTACTGACAAAGCCCAGAAAATGATAAAATTTCCCATTAATTAATTGCAGGTGTAGGCATGGAAACCGAGACAAAATTTCTCAAGGGCCTGAAAGTGCGAGACTTAGATCGATGTGTGTAGAGAATAATTTTTGGGTAATTCGACACCATGAATTCAATGGTGCTGTTTGTTTTCTGATCTGAGCAAAGCTTCTACAACTTAACTGCAGAATGAGGTATACTTATGTATTTTGCTAAATTCTTTTATTGAGTTAATAAAAAAGCCTACCCATTTGAGAGCAGGACCCAGAGATGTAGTCCACCAGGGACGAACTCCGTTATCAAGTTTTTGTGTTCAGATATGATGCATATGTCTCTTCATTATTGAGTTATTCCTTTTATGGTGCACTTCAATTTATGCTCATTTAATACAATTCTTTAATAAGTCACATCGATGAAAATATGCTGGATCATGTTGGTACCAGAGCAGTCATCTTTGACTTGAATTGTTGAGTGTGAATCCTTAATAGGGCCAAGCATAAACAGAGTGAAGGAACACTTAAGACTTTGAACCTAGAAGTTGGTCATGCATCCCGAAGGAATAAAATGGCCGAAGAGGACAAGCGTGATGAACTGGAGAAAAACTTCCATATGGTCTTTTATCGCATGTCAGAAATGGTCGAGCAAATGTATGGAGACTACAAGAAGAGGATGAAGAAGAAAGGGAAGAAAAAGGAAGCACAAGCAGATGATACTGCTTAAGTGAATCAAGGGGCTGAAGGAGACCCTCCTGAGCCTCCATCTTCACCATCAAGTTCTATCTCTTCTTCCTCTGAGCATTCTCATCATTCTATCCATAAATCCTCTTTTAAGAAACCATTATTAAAGCTTGATGTAAAATTTGCTTTACCTATGTTTAATGGAGATACTAATCCTGAAAAGCTAGATAATTGGATCTGATAGGTTGAAGTATATTGTCGTGTTCAACAGATTGATGAAGAGGAAGTTAAAGTGTAATTGGCCTCTCTTCGGTTGGAAGGCACCGCTCTCGTATGGTGGTAGAGAAAACTTCAGGACATAAGTAAGTGTGGTAATATTCTTTCCTCATGGTTAGAATTTAAATCAATGATAAGGAAGAAATTTTATCCATTGGGTTATTTACATAGAACAATGATGGAATGACAAACTTTAAGGCAAAGTAAAGGTCAAACTGTACAAAGTTTCATGGAAGAATTTAGGAAGAAATCTCTTGCATTAAATATTCTTTTAGATTCTTATGAAACTTTAATGAAGTATATTGGCACACTTCACAGTTATATTCGTCATACTTTACTATTTTTTAACCCCACCAGTCTTGATGAAGTTTGTGTGCAAGCCACTCACCTTGAGAACAAGGGAAATCATGTTTAAGAAGATCTCACAAAGAAACCTTCCAATCTCCCACATAAGCAGTTTAAGAAGTTTAAAAGGAAGGATAAAAAGACCACCACTATAAAGAGGGAAGAAGGAAAGACATCTTGCACTCATTGCAAGAAGAATGGTCACGATGATGAACACTGTTGGAAAGCACATCCAGAGAAGAGACCAAAACAATTCGGTGGAAAGGGGAAGACAAAGACCGTTGCTACAATGCAACAAGATCTTGGTTCCGATTCAGAAGACGAAGGAAACATCACACTGGTTGCAGTACAAGGTAAAGATTCCCTTCATGCTAGTTCAAATTCCAATACGAATCTCATGATGATGAAAGAAAGATGAATGAATTATTTCACATAAGAGTTGTAGCTAAGCACACTAAGATAGATACATTATTTGATCCGAGTTCCCAAGTAAACTTGATATCTGAAGCACTTGTCAAAAATATGGTTCATGAAACTAAACCACATACAAAGCCTTATCCTCTTGGTTGGGTACTTGATAAAGCAAAACTTAATGTCACCAAGCAGTGTAGGGTCAAATTTGCTATCGCTTCAAAGTTGATTGATCAAGTGGATTTGGATTTTGTATCACTTGATATATGTGGCATAGTGCTATGGAGTCCTTATCTTTATGATAGGAAAGCAATCTTGTTTTGTCATGAGAACAAATATCACCTTACAAAATGGGGAGTGTAATATATTATTAGAGCCCACAACATGAGGGTAAACACCACACTTGTTAGTGCAGGACAAATGAAGAGACTCATAAACACTGATAAGAGATATGTACTCATGGTCGTAAGGGAAAAGGATGTCAGAACATCCGACGCCTTCCAAGGATGTAATCCTTCTTATAAGAAAGAATTAGTTGATATTGTTTCTAAGTATGAGGATATTTTCCAGGAACCAGATGGATTACCTCCTAAGAGGGAAATCCAACATGAAATACATCTTCAACAAGATTCTCCTCTTCCTAATGTGGGCATGTATAGGATGTCAGATGTAGAGATGAAAGAGATCAAAAAGCAGATATAAGGCTTATTGGATCAAGGGGTCATCAGGCCCATCTCATCTCCTTGTGGTTCTCCGACCGTGATGGTGCCAAAGAAGGATGGCACATGGTGAATGTGTGTCAATTATCAAGCCTTAAATAAAATAACGGTGAAAAATAGATACCATCTTCCTCGTATAGATGATTTACTTGATCAATTAAAGAATGTTTTTTATTTCACTAAGTTGGATTTGTGTAGTGGATACCATCAAATCAGGGTTGCAGAACAAGATGCATGGAAAACTTCCTTTAAAACCAAACAAGGATTGTTTGAGTGGTTAGTTATGTTGTTTGGGCTTTGTAATTCTCTGACAACCTTCATGCGTGTGATGAATTATGTATTCAGTCCATTTCTGGATGATTTTGTGATTGTATATTTAGACGACATTCTTATATTTGGTGGGACTTGCGATGAACATGTAAGGCATGTAAAGTAAGTATTGGATACTTTGCAAAGGGAAAAGTTGTATGTAAAATTGTCCAAATGTGAATTTGGCAAGACTGCACTTAGGTCATATTGTAGGAGGAGGACAATTGAAAATTGATCCTTCCAAGATTGATGTAATTGTAAATTGGCCTGAGCCCAAAAGTGTAACCAAAGTACAAATCTTCTTAGGTGTAGTCCAATAATGGAGGAGATTCATTTAAAAATTCTCTTTTAGTGCAACTCCTTTGCATGCCTTAACCAATTTGAAGAACACTTTTCAGTGGGGAGGAAAGAAACAAAAAGCTTTCGACACTTTGAAGGAAAAGATCAGTACCGTACCAGTATTAGCATTGCTGAATCTTCAACAACCTTTCGAGATCAAGACAGATGCCAACATATACGCCATGGGTGCAGTATTGATGCAATATCGTAAGCCTATATGTTACCACTCTAAAATTTTTAACCAAGTTGTTGTTAACTATCCTAAATATGATAAAGGGTTGTATGCATTATTTCAAAGCGTAAATAAATGGAAGCACTACTTGTTAGGGAAGGAAACAATCTTACATACAGATAATCAACCCTTACAGTATCTCCAACCACAAACCAAGCTGCAACAATCTCAACATTATAGGTGGATGGGTTTTCTTCAACAATTTCATTTGGTAATCAAATACAAAAAGGGTACAAGTAATAAGGTAGTTGATATGCATTCTAGACCTCCTATTGCTGCTTCTATTATTTTGATGAATGCTTCTTTATCTCATGATAGCTATGTGGAACAATATGTCGTTGATGAAGAATTTAAAGAAGTATTTGAGAAGCTAACCCATGGTGCACAGGTAGAGAACTATTGTCTGAAGGGAAAAATACTTTACCATCTTGGAAAACTATGTATTCCTACAAGTGAACAAGTCCATGTAGTACGAGAGGCTCACACTTCTCTTGTGTCTAGGCATTTTGGGGTAGGAAAAACTATGGCTCATCTACATAGATTTTGTTATTGGCCTCAGATGAAAGCAATTGTAACTAAATATGTAAATGGGTGTGTGATGTGTTCTACTTGTAAGCCACTTCCTATTCCATCTCAGCCATGGGAAAGTATCCCCATGGATTTTGTAGGGGGTTTACCAATGTCAAAAAGGGGTCATGACTATTTGTATGTTGTAGTGGATAGGTTCAACAAGATGTGTATCTTGATGCCATTTAAAAAGCAGATCACTGCTGAGTAGACTGCTAATCTCTTCTTTCAGAATATTTGGGTTAATTTTGGGTTACCCATATCCATTATCTTGGATCGAGATACTTGATTCCTTGGGGATTTTTGGACAAGCTTGTGGAGAATGATGGAAACCATGTTGAAGAGGAGCACTGCTTTCCATCCATAGACCGACGAATAGACAGAGGTTGTTAACCGAACAATGGTACTTTTTCTTCGACGCTATGCAACAAGCATCCCAAGTTATGGTATGAACATATACCCTATGTACAACATGATTATAATGGGTCCTTACATTCCTCCACTCAATGTTCGCCATTTGAGACATGTTTTGGGTATTTGCCTAAGGTCCCTTTGGACTTGATGTACGAGGAAGATGTTGATTCTAATGAAGAAATGAATGAAGACATGGCCTGCAAGTTCTTTTAAATGATCCAACCGGTACACCAAGTAGTTGGAGAACAATTGGAGAAAAGTCAAGAACATTATAAAACTCAACATGAAAAACATAGGGTTGATCATCAGTTCTAGGTTGGAGACCAGGTATGACTTCACATCAACAAGGAGAGATTAAAGGGTGAAGGCATGAAACTCAAGCCCATTCAATATGGACCCTTCGCTATTTTGGAGAAAAGTGATACCAATGCTTTTCGTCTAGATCTTCCACCTTATATGCAGATCTACTCAGTTGTAAATGTGGAAAAATTGAAACTTTTTGAGCCTCCCATGATCATGGATCAGGGTGAGGAAGTTTCAATACCTTCAGTTGATGAGTTTGCTCATGAGTACTTGGATGCGTTGAAGGAATATATCATCCTGGATAGGAGGACGGGGAATTCTCGTAGGGGTGATGTTGATTATCTTCGAGTGGGCGTAAAGGGCACACATCCAATCAAGGAAAAGTGGATTGAGAAGTACAAGGTGAGGGAAATATTTCCTCACTTATCTGTTGATTGATGAAAGCTTTTGGTGGTCCAAAAATCTCTCAATGGAAAGGCGTGATCCAGAAAGGATACAGAGAAGACTAAGGATAACTCAGAATTTGCAGAAGCACCTTAGGAAGCTCATAATGGCCTCAACAAATAGAGAAAGGGAAAAAATTCAAAGTCTTCAAAGCTCAGTGAAATTGACATCATTGCGAAGAGCATGTCGCAAGATTTCCAATGGCGTAAATGACTCGTCAAACAAATTTATGGATCATAAGATATTCGCGCTCAAAGTTTTGGTCAACCTAGCCCAATCAATAGGGATGAGTCAACATCCATACTGTTGACGTGATCATTAGTACATATGATGTCATCATTCGTACAAAGTACATGGTAGACGCAGAAGGCAACATGTGTCATGCTGACATCATCATGATGATGTGGTAACACCAGAGGCTACCACGTGTCAGTCATTTTTGGACTTTTCTGATCAAATTCGTGGACCAATGGGAAAGTGCCACATGGCAGTCCGTACAACCACATGGCAGACAATACAACCACTTGGCAGGATGACGTGGCAGAGGTGACGTGGCTGACCGTGCAATGTGGTGACGTGGGCCAATGAAAGGCCACCACATGGCCCAGTCATGGGATGCCACGTGGCAGCGTGAAATTGCACAAGGACGCCCAATAATCGAACTTTCCAAAAGGTGGCAGGGTTGGCTGGTGCCAACCCCCAATCTGCCAAGTTGGTAGAATATCCGCTAAATCTGGCCGAATGGGAACCATATCCGCCAAAGTAAGCACATCCGCCAAAGGCTCCACCAGATTTATCCAACCACCAACATACTCCGCCATATATATACACAACAGTGCAACAATACACCAAAACGAGAGCCCGCGGGTTCGACCCCAGGATCTCCCCTTTCTACTCCGCCTTTGCCATGTCCACCCAACCAATTGGGTTGGGATGTGACTTGGTCCAATCCGCCCATAATATTACTTAAGCTTTGGATTCCGACAGTGTACGAGGGGGAAGACCAGGGGAGAGACCGTACAGACAGGGTACGGAAAATGAGAAAATTTCCCATTAATTAATTGCAGGTGCAAGCACGAAAAAATAGATAAAATTTCTCAAGGGCGTGAAAGTGCCAGACTTAGATCAAGGCGTGGAGACAGTCATTTTTGGGTAATTTGACGCCACAAATTCAATGGTGCTGTTTGTTTTCTGATCTGATCAATGCTTTTGCATCTTATCTCCAGAATGAGGTGAACTTATGTATTTTGCCAAATTCTTTTGTTGAATTAATAAAAATGCATACCCATTTGAGAGTAGGACCCAGAGACGTAGTCCACTAGGGACGAACTCAATTATCAAGTTTTTGTGTTAAGATGTGATGCATATGTCTCTTCATTATTGAGTTATTTCTTCTATATGGTGCACTTCAATTTATGCTCATTTAATACAATTTTTTAATAAGTCACATCGATGAAAATATCTCGGATCACTTCTGTAAATGCGCATTTATGGAAGTGGCTTTTGTATATGTGCATTTATGTAAGTTGGCTTCCATAAATTCATATATATGCTTGCTTCCGTATATGTGCATTTACGGAAGCTGACCACTTACAAAAGTGGGATTTTGTATATACCCATTTATGGAAATTGGCTTTCATAGATGGCATTTATGGAAGTTGGATTCTGTATATGCGCACTTCCATATATGTGCATTTACATAATCGAACTTCCATAAATGCACATTTACATAAGTTGGCTTCCGAATATGCGCACATATGGGAGCCGTCTTCAATAAATTCACATTTATGGAAGTTGGCTTTCGTAAATATGCATTTATTGAAGTTGGATTCCATATATGTGCGCTTTCATATATGCACAATTTTGGAAGTGGTCAAATTTCGTAAATGCGCATATACGAAAGTGGTCAACTTCCATAAATGTGCGTATACAGAAGCCACCTTCCATAAATGTGCATTTATGAAAGTTGGATTTCGTAAATACACATTTGCAAAAGTTGGCTTCCGTATATGTGCAGTTTTGGAAGTGGTCAGCTTCCGTAAATGCGCATATATGAAAGTTGTCATCTGTAAATGCGCATTTATAGAAGTTGTCAACTTCCGTAAATGCGCATATATGGAAGTCGTCGTCCATAAATTCGCATTTATGGAAGTTGACTTCCGTATATTCACATATGCAAAATACAACTTCCATAAATGTGCATATACAGAAGGCGCCTTCCGTAAATGCGCATTTATGGAAGTTGGCTTCTGTAAATGCACATATACAAAAGTTGTCAGCTTCCATAAATGTGCATATATGGAAGTCGCCATCCTTAAATGTGCATATATGGAATCCAACTTCTATAAATGCACATTTATAGAAGTGCGCATATATGGAAGTCGCCTTCCGTAAATGCACATTTATGGAATTTGGCTTATGTAAATGCGCATTTATGGAATATGACTTATGTATATGCACACTTATGTATATGCACATATACAAATTCCAACTTCCATAAATGCGCATATACGAAAGTTGTCATCCGTAAATGTGTATTTATGGAGGTTATTAGCTTCTGTAAATGCGCATATACAAAAGCTGTAGTTCGTAAATGCACATTTATGGAAGTTGGATTCTGTATATGCATATTTACGGAAGGTCCTTCCGCAAATGTGCATTTACGGAAGTTGGCTTTCGTAAATGTGCGTTTACGGAAGTTGGCTTCCGTATATGCGCTTATACTAAATCCAACTTCAATAAATGCGTATTTACGGAAGTGGCTAGCTTCCGTAAATGTGCATATACAAAAGTCAACTTCCATAAATGCGCATTTATGGAAGTGGCTTATGTATATGCACATTTACATAAGTTTTCTTCTGTATATGCTCATATACGGAAGTGGTTAGCTTCTTTAAATGCACATTTATGAAAGTCGGTTTTTGTATATGCATGCTTTCGTATATGCGCATATACAAAATCCAACTTCCATAAATGAGCATATACAGAAGTCTCCTTCCGTAAATGTGCATATACAAAAGTGGTAATCTTTCGTAAATGCACATATAGGAAAGATGTCGTCCATAAATGCGCATTTATGGAAGTCAGCTTCCGTATATGCGTGCTTCCATATATGCGCATATACATAATCCAACTTCCATAAATGCACATTTACGGAAGCACTCATATACATAAGCCACCTTCCATAAATGCACATTTATGGAAGTTAGCTTCCATGTATGTGTATTTATGCAAGTTAGCTTCCGTGTATGTGTATTTATGCAAGTTAGCTTCTGTATATGCGCATATACATAATCCAACTTCCATAAATGCACATTTACAGAATCTGCCTTCCGTAAATGGCCATTTATGGAAGCCAAATAGAACTTCGCTTCTGTAAATGTGCATTTATGGAAGTCAGCTTCCATATATGCGCATATACAGAATCCAACTTCCATAAATGAGCATATATGGAAGTGCGCATCTACAAAAGCTACCATCTGTAAATGTGCATTTATGGAAGTGGTCAGATTTCGTGAATGTGCATATACGAAAGATGTTGTCCGTAAATGTGCATTTATGGAAGTTGGCTTCTGTATATGCACATTTACGGAAGCCGCCTTCTGTAAATGTGCATTTATGGATTTTGGCTTTTGTAAATGTGCATTTAGGAAATTTGGCTTTCGTATATGCGCATATACTAAATCCAACTTCCATAAATGTGCATTTATGGAAGTCAGCTTCCATAAATGCACATTTATGGAAGTGGCTTACGTATATGCACATTTACGAAAGTTTTCTTCTGTATATGCACATATAGGGAAGTGGTTAACTTCCTTAAATGCACATCTACAAAAGTCGGTTTCCGTATATGCACATATACATAATCCAACTTCCATAAATGTGCATATATGGAAGTCACCTTCCATAAATGTGCATATATGGAAGTCACCTTCCGTAAATGCACATATACGGAAGCTATTATCCATAAATTCGCATTTATGGAAGTCAACTTTCGTATATGCGTGTTTCCATATATGCGCATACACATAATCCAACTTCCATTTATGGAAGCGCTCATATACATAAGCCACCTTTCGTAAATGCACATTTATGGAAGTTAGCTTCCGTATATGTGCATTTATGCAAGTCAACTTCTATATATGCGCATATACAAAATCCAACTTCCATAAATGCACATTTATGGAAGCACGCATATTCAGAAGGCGCCTTTCGTAAATTCTCATTTATGAAAGCTAAATGGAAGTTGGCTTCCGTAAATGCGCATTTATGGAAGTCAGCTTCCATATGTGCGCATATACAAAATCCAACTTCCATAAATGAGCATATACGAAAGTGCGCATATACAGAAGCTACCATTCGTAAATGTGCATTTATGGAAGTGGTTAGATTTAATAAATGCGTATATACTAAAGATGTCCTCTGTAAATGTGCATTTATGGAAGTTGGCTTCCATATATGCGTGATTTTGTATATGTGCATATACTGAGTCCAAATTCCATAAATGCACATTTACCGAAGTGGCTAGCTTATGTAAATGTGCATATACGGAAGCCGCGTTCGATAAATGTGCATTTATGGACGTCGGCTTCCGTAAATGCACATTTATAGAAGTGGCTTTTGTATATGCGTATTTACAGAAGTTTTCTTCCGTATATGTTCATATACGAAAGTGGTTAGCTTCTTTAAATGCACATTTACAGAATTTGGCTTCCATATATGTGCACTTCCGTATATGCACATATACGAAATCCAACTTCCATAAATGCGCATATACATAAGCACACATATACGAAAGTTGTCTTCCATAAATGCGCATATACAAATGCTGTCATCCGTAAATGCACATTTATGGAAGCCAACTTTCGTATATGCGCGCTTTCATATATGCGCATATACATAATCCAACTTTCATAAATGCGCATTTATGGAAGCACACATATACAGAAGTCGCATTCCATAAATGTGCATTTACGGAAGTGAGAATATACGAAAGTCACCTTCAATAAATGCACATTTACAGAAGTGCGCATATACGAAAGTCACCTTCAGTAAATGCGCATTTACGGAAGTGCGCATATACGAAAGTCACCTTCAATAAATGCGCATTTACGGAAGTGCGCATATACGAAAGTCACCTTCAATAAATGCACATTTACGGAAGTCCGCATATACGAAAGTCACCTTCAATAAATGTGCATTTATGGAAGTTGGCTTCCGTAAATGTGCATTTATTGAAGTCAACTTCCATATATGTGAACTTCCGTATATGCGCATATATAGAATCCAACTTCCATAAATGCACAAATGGAAGCGCACATATACAAAAGCTTCTTAGCATTGGTGTCTAATATTTCTATCCAAATGTACTTATTGAGATGGTCTATCTTATGAAGCTGAACATGAGGAGAAATGTTCTTCTTTATGTAACAAGGTATGCCTCAAATCCCTCTGCGATAGGAATTCTCATTCCACGCTGACCACAAGACAAATCCTTCTATGTTAGGGACCTTAGACTTATCATGCTCCCACATTTCAATTAAAAAAATAATATCAATATCACTCGGGATCCAACTTAACGTAGGACCTTTGCACCATGGAAAGCCCCAACGGTTCCAAAAAAGGATCGAGAGAATCCCAAATTCCTATTTAGTATTAGCACATATATGAAATCTCTTCCGTACATGCGCATATATGGAAGCACTTCCGTATATGCGCATATACGAAAGAGCTTCCATATATGTGTGCATATATGGAGGTGCTTTTGTATATGTGCATATATCATATATGCACATATATGAAAACGCTTCAGTATATGCATGCATATATGGAAGCACTTATGTATATGCACATATTCTAAAGCGCTTCCGTATATTCGTACATATATCATATATGCACATCTACAAAGTTGCTACCGTATATGTTCATATCTACAGAGTTATTTCGATGCTGAATATTCCATATGTGCGCATAGACAAAAGCACTTATTTATATGCGCATATATGGAAGTGCTTTCGTATAATCATGCATATACATAAGTGCTTCCGTATATGCCCTGTGTTGGTTATAAGCCTTATAAGTAGTGTTTAGTTTCTAACACATGGTTTGAGACTTGAATCATGTATTGGGTTAGAAGTCCATTCCTTGGTGCACCAAACCTTAGAATCAAGCACATATGCCACTCACGGGGCTTGTCTCTTGGTAAGGGGCCATGTGATAGGTCTTGAAGCATCACTTGGGAGATAAGACTCTTCCCTAGTACATCAAACCTCATAATTAGTGCCTTAACTCACTCTTGGGTTATATATTCAATTTACAAGGAATGTCACATGGTCCAAGGTCATCTTCATTACCCTCATGTCTCAGAAGTATTTCCTTTAGGGAATAAGCCCCTATATTTGATAATTAAATCATTGATGGTACAAGGATACCCTTCCTTGATGTGAAAAACTCCATGATTAAGACCTTATCCCAATCCTAGGCCAATGCTTCTATTAAGAGGGATTATCATGTGGTATAGGGATGAATTGATGGCCAATTTTTCTTACAAGTAGGTATTTCAAGGGAACACATCTACATTTTGGACTAGAAGCATGCATTGATTGAGGATACCCTTACATAGCATGCCAAATCCAAACATTAGTTCCTTGTACCATGTTGTCCACCAAGATGTCCCTCTATGAGGAATTATTCCAAGGCATCGAATAGAGGTACGAGACCTTCTAACTCCAGGCCATAAAGGAAGAATCATTTGGCCAAAATAAGTAGAACTCTTTATATTCTTAAGGTATTTCTTTAAAGCACTGTCACTACAACTTTGGAATAAAAATTTAAGAGAGAGGAGATAGATCTTAATAGTAGAGATTTGAGCATAATCACATCGAGCCTTTCTATTGGGTAAATCCATCCCTTACTATATGGCATATGAGTTGAAAATATCGAGATGTATAAGATTGCGAAGAAAACAAAAACATATATAAAATCGTGAAAGGGCATAAGAAAAATCACATTCATTCACATTTAGAGCATATAACATACTTAAAAAATGTTAAGAATGAATCTAGTAGTTTAAATACTCCACGTAAACATAACAATCATTCGTGAAACACAATATAGTAGAATAATATCCAATTTATTAAAATTATCAAGGAGATAATAAGGTTCTAAATCCTAGAATAACAAATATCAACAACCCACTGTATAATATGTAGAGACAAAGGAATATCAAGGGAGACAAGATAAAAATACTAGATCACTTGCTTCCAAGAATTATAGTGACACTTTTTCATAGACATGCAATAAAATAATGGGAAATGAGACATATGAATAAATGATTACAAAACTCAGGGAAACCAACTAATAGCTAAAGTGGAAAATCTTTAATTTAGCTAATATAGGGGATTCTCTCTACTTTGTCATATGAATCCCTCTCATTGATTTGAAGTGTTATTCCTCAAGATGTTCCTTCCAGAGGAACTATATTGGGAATCCACTACAATATAGATGAGATTCCTACTTTAGGTTGAAATGGATTATTACAATAGTGAGAAAGGGTATGCCTTAGTATATGATAAAACTTGTTGTCATTAAAAGGTTTTACATAATTGATATAAAACAAGAAAAAACTCTTTAAACCAAAGCATGAGCATGCAACACAATGTTTTGTAATTAAAGGGAAACTTTTATCTGGAACAAACATGCATAAAGAGTAATCTTATGAAAGATGAAGAAGATTTTAGAGATGGACATATACTTCACATACCAACAAGGGTGAAAGTTCTTGATACTTAAAGATTCACAAAATATCGTAAATATTAACGAGGTATGGAGGTCATGAGTATTCACTAATAGGATATTAAAATGTATTATGTAGTAACTAATGAATCCAACAGTTCAAACTCATTCATGGAACCACGAGGTAGGATTCACTCAAAATATACAATAAATTCATCGCATAGATGTAGAACAATAATACATATCATGAACCCACCCCCCGCCCCACACGATAATAACTCTTTAGACACATTCATATAATTGCAATAAAATTCATCACATAAAAACAAAGTGATAATAAATATCATAAAATGCATTTGTATGTTCATAATCTCATACAATATTAACAAGCATAATAGGCTAAGGCATTGAGGTATAATTTTTTTTTGGTAACTGTGAATATAAGGAGTTTTCCTAAGAGTTGTGCAAATGAACAAGAAGAAACGTATCGTGGAACAATAAGTTTCATACAAACAATTGAAAGAGGTTATGGACTAGATTGCAAGAGTGGTGAATCCTTAAAATCTAGTTAACACTATAGAGATACCTTGCTTAAATATTTTATGTGATTTCTTCTCCCAACGAACTACCATAAATAAATTTTCTATTGAGTTGCCGATCTTTTAGTGTAGGTTACTTCTACCATTTATCACTTACTTTTTAGTGGGAAGTGTCTTAACTTCTTGGGGATCTTCATCACCAACTATGTGTAAGTTTTAAAACTATGAAGTAAAACAATGCATATAGATTCTTAAGAAAAACATGAATTAATCAATGACTCATACACATAGTACACATAGATTTATGTTGGAAACCGTTGACCAGGAGAAAACCAACCTTCCTGGGTGCCACATCTCTCAACTCTTCATTGTATTAATTTCACCATTCACAATACAATATATACATAATATTTTAGGTAATATGTAGCTACCAAAACCCCAATCCCTTAATCCATGATTCATTTAGAAAACCATAAAAAATAGTGAAAAACTATCAAAAAA
>JASDQU010244004.1:205561-227151 GCA_032191745.1 Picea mariana | reverse complement strand
CATATGGATAAGGATAAATCCATAATTTCTACTCTAAATGAATGTAACACCAAGAAAATATTTGTTGGTGATGATAGATATCTTAATGTTGTAGGTTCCAGAAAAATTCAGGTAGATAATGGTCATTTTAATGATGTATTATGTGTTCCAAGTATTTCCTACAACCTTATATTAGTATATAAAATCACTCATTTAGGTGAAGGTAAAACCATAGAGTTCTCACCTCACCAAGTTGTAATCAAGAATCTAAAATATTCTCAACATGTTCTTGTAACTATAATTGTTGATGATATTACCAAGTTGTATAAGTTTGAAAACTTTGGGTCATCATCTTTTCCATCATTTTTGTTTCTCATAGCAATGATTTGAGCAAAATTTGGCATGAGCGATTTGGTCATCTAAACTATTTCTCATTGTAACAACTATGTAATCAACAGATGGTGATTGGTTTTCCTCTTGTTTCTTGCAGAGATGATGTTTGTGTTGGTTGTGTTCTTGGAAAACATCATCAGGATAGTTTTGAAAAACGTGCATCTTGGAATGCCTCAACCCCTTTGCAACTTGTTCACATTGACTTGTGTGGTCCAATTTCTTCTCCTTCTTTTTCTTGGTGCAATATTTTCTTAAATTTCATTGATAACTTTTCCAGACGCACTTGGGTTTACTCCTTAAAACTTAAGAGCAAAGTTTTAAACAAGTTTTGGCCTACATGGCCTTTGTAGAAAAGAAATCTAGACATCGACTTCAAAGATTAAGAACAGATAATGGAGGCGAATGTGTGAAAAATAATTTTACAAGTAACTGCACTACACAGGGCATCAAAATACAACAAAGTGTTCCATATACACCACAACAAAATGGTGTTGTTGAGAGAAAGAACTTCACATTAAAAGAAATGGCTAATTGTATGATCTGATCTAAGGGATTAAGTCTAGAGTATTGGGAAAAAGACATTAACTATGCAAATTAAATAGTGAATCACACTCCCACAAAGGCTCTTAAAAATATAATACCGGACGAAGCATGGAATAAAATTAAACAAGATGTAAGTCACTTCTTGGTATTTGACAATGTATCATGGGCTCACATTCCTAATTAGAAAAGGAAAGCATTGCAACCTAAAATTGAGAAATGTATATTTGTTGGTTATTTCGAAGATGTCAAAGGTTAGAGACTTCTTGTAACACCCATGTTTCCACCAACTTGTAAATATAATTATATTCTTGTTAGTAGACTATGGATATATTAGTTATGTGTGGATTTTGGGGAAATACTGAAGCTTCGCTAAAGAAGGTAATGCTAATATTTCTATTATTAATGTAAAAAGGAAAATGTTGAATAATTGTTGAAGGTGTTTCCTATACAAATTATGATGCCATGAGAGGGAATGGTGAGGGGAACCATGACTGGATGAGATGACCACTTCCAGTCAGTACTCTATTGAATTAAAAAATTTCAAACCCAAAACTATCCTCTACCCTAGAAAAATTTAATTACCAATCAAGTTGGTGGTTGGTTGGTCCTCTTCATAAATCAATGAGAGTATGGGCATAGTACCCATCTAGAAGTTTCTAATCTGACCCACGAATTGGTGGATTTGACCCACAAAATCTTATTGTATAAGGAAAGAAAAAGAGGAAAATTGTGGGAAGAGAAGAGAGAGATACAGACAATTGATTTTGGGAACCAAATATGAGAGGAGAAGAGTGTAAGAAAATATTTTGGTTCTGAAAAAAATAGAGAGAAGAGAAGAAATATGTTTTTAGGGTGCCAGAACCAATGGAAATTGTCTTCAAATTAGGCTGATAAATGGGGCTACGAAATTTTATTAATTGGATGAGTAATCACGGAGGAAATGAGAGGGGAGAGAGTTGAGGGACTGCTGGGTAGTGAAATCCCCCCCATGTGTTGTGTATTACAATTGTTGTATCTCTTTGTGGAAAGAACATCTCCCTTTCTTTGTGGATTGAAGACTTGGCTTGCTAAGTTCTTGTAGGTGAAGGAGAGTGGCCTTCATATTTTCTCATGTGTTGAGAAAAGGAAATTCATCTCATGGAATCATACCCTAGCTAGGGGGTGTTCAGCTGTGAAAACACCAGGATAATTTGTGCCTATGGTTGGGTGGAAAGTGGCACACCCGTCAACAATTGCCAACAATTTCTGAATTTCAGATAAGTGTTTTTTGTGCCTTGTAATACCATGAAATGTTTACTAAATATTATGAAATTCATGTACTAGTTATTTGAAGAGTTTGTCTTCTTATTCAAATAGTGGAATCGTCACTCTAATTATTTGGATGATTGTGAATTTGAAATAATATCTGGGAAAACACATTTTTGTGTTGGTTTTCTACCTTTCTTTGTTTAGAAAGGGAGGTTGTTAGTAAATGTTTGTCACTCAATGTATGAGAAGAGTGTTGGCTGGCCACTAATAGTAATCTATGTGTAAAAATCCCCAAGTATCAATAAGGTCAATCCACTCAACGTCCTCATAGAGTAGCTTGGTAATTAGGAAAATGCAATTTCTGATAGAAACTTGAAGACCGAGCAGTTGTCTTTGGCCTCTCTGTTGGTCTAGAAAATCTACTAGACTCAAAATTTGAAGGAAGTTCATACCCCTATTTGGCATTAAGAAAATAAGCCAAATGTTAAAGAGACAAATTATTTTAAATAAATAATAAGAAAAGAATGAGAAATGCAAATTCATGTTCTTAATTGGAAATAAAATGAAACTTAGAATTTAATACATTGTGATTAATTAAGTTTCATGAGTATATGGTAAGAAAGGAATTTATACCATGAATTATAGTAAAAAATTAATGTCCAAAGGGGAAAGAATTGGAAATAGTAATTATTCCTTCAAAATAACAAAGAAATGCATAAAAGAAAGGCAGATAATAATTTCTGGAAAAAAAAACACAATTTTACCATGGTGGATTTTATTTCCAAGAAAGGTAATATTCTAGAGAAAATTTGAATGAATGGTAAAGACTAGTAACCTCTCGTAAATTCCAAAGTTACCAATTAAATATTTTAATAGTTTGGATAATAATTTGAGAAAGTATATATTTAAAGAGTGTGAATTTCCAGTCTGGTGTGTGAGAAATTGGAAGTTTGGAATTCCTTTCTCTTCTATTCAAAGGAAAGGAATGAACCATGCCAAGATTCACAACTTTAATATTTTTTCTCTGCACAGGACACTCCTAGAGGAGTTCTGGTAAATATATTCTTGTATTTACTAAAGGCCCGGAAAGTTTACTTTCCTCCTCTCTCTCAACGTATAAATATTTATATTTATATTAATATAAATCCATCAAAATACAAAGAAAGGAGAAAAAATTTGGAGTGTGATGGCCAATGGATTTTTAAACATTACAATATTGAATATGCATATTAAGAACCTTTCAGAGTCTAGCCATCGAAGTAAATGGAAGAGAGTGTTTGAATAAAGAGCGAAGCTCTCGGAGCGATGGGACGATTGTTAAATGGTCTCACCTATATTTTATAATATTAAATTAAACTTTGCTCATTTGTAATTGGATGTCAAACAAACGAGAGCATAACAAATGTTGAAAGTACGAAGACCTTGGGGCGATGGCTTATGTTGATATAATATTAAATATTATAATAATTAAACACAATTTCCTTTTCCTCTTCGGAGTTCATGACCATCGGAGTTGATCATAAAAAAAACCAGAGGAGCATGTACGATTAGACTTCGAAGAGTTCAGAGTATGACTCTGAAGAGTTTAGAGTGTGACTCCAAAAAGTTTGGAGTATAATAGCTTGCATATTATAAGGTTATAAAATATATAATATTGCACGTGAAGGAGGTTTGAATTACCTGAAACAATATATAATATTAAATATATTTTAATTCATATTTTTTCCCTATATATGTGTGTGTGTGTGTGTGTGAAGACTTCAGTGAGAATTCATAAGCCAGGGTCTATGATTTATTTGTTAATCAAGGTTAATAAACCTACGTGTATTATAGTTAATTAATTATATTATAATATAATATGATTTTTTTTATAATATAATTAATTAAATGATAAGATAATCATTATGAGAGTGGTATTTGAATTAATATGAAAAACCCTTTTTGGAACGTGGAGTTCCCAAGGTAAAGAGAGAGAAAGTAAATCATCATTAATTACCAGGTTGATATATTAGGATAAGTAGAAATGTGTTTACAAGGGTGTTTAATTAATGAATATTAATTATCCCTAATGAGGATTAAATAATTGAATATTGAGGATTGGTATTTTAATAAAATATTGATTAAGTAACTTAATTAGTTTGTAAGAAATGACCAAGTGTCAATCTTTGGTCGAGTGAGCCTTTGTACCCTATGATGACATGGAACATCGCGGTGGGTCCACTTGACACATGGACCCACNTTAATTATCCCTAATGAGGATTAAATAATTGAATATTGAGGATTGGTATTTTAATAAAATATTGATTAAGTAACTTAATTAGTTTGTAAGAAATGACCAAGTGTCAATCTTTGGTCGAGTGAGCCTTTGTACCCTATGATGACATGGAACATCGCGGTGGGTCCATGTGTCAAGTGGATATTGAGACATATGTCATGTCATGAAACATGTACACAATGGCAAAAATGACCAATGTGGCAAGCGAGAATTTAATATTAGTCATAGATCCTCACAGGTCCCATATAAGCTAAGCGTAGTTGGAGCAGGAGAAGGATCGTTGACTATCTTGCGAGTTGGTGAATCTGAAGTAATTAAAGTCATTGATTTTCCAACCCCAAGCGATGATGGATATGTAGGTTAGATCTGTCGGAGTATGTGTATTCGGAGAGAGTAAGTCAAAGTGGTTTAGGTGTGGGAAATATGCTAACCCCGATGGGAAGAATGATGAAGAGGAAAATATTTGAACCAGTGAACTGGTGAGTCGAATGGGTTAGGTAGAGAATTCCATGTCAATGCCATGTCATATGGCACTAGTGACAGGGAACTACGTGGTTTCCACGTGGAACTAAATATGAACTCAATAAATAAAAGTTCAGAGACTTTAGGAGACTGTAACTATTGATCTAGAGCTTAGTTTTGAGCATGGTTACGATTATTGGAAAGATATTGACGAACAAAAGAAAATGGTATCCTATAGAAGAGGATCTGAGAGGATTAAGGAAAAATGAAAATTCAATACCCCATCCCTTAAAATGTGCTTAGAGGGTTGGGTGTGTTACACTTATTTGACCACATTGTAATGAAATTATTATTAGAAGAGATGTTAAATTTGATGAAAATATCTTGGCATGCGAGCCTAATTTGGTGTTTGTTCCTTCTTCGACCCACGAGCCGTCTTCGAAATTTGTTCCTTATTCTATTCCTATTCTAGTTTCTTCTTCTTCAAATGATGAAAGTGAGGATGAAAATCCACCTTTGCCTATTCACCTCCCTCTAGATGAGTCCATTGAACCTACACCAGCGCCATTGCTTCCTAGATGGGTTCATTCAACATGAGAAGAAGCTAGTGATCTTGCCATTGATCCTTTAGATTAGCATCAGACACATTCACAGTTCCAACGCGCCTCTTCTCTTTTGGTTCAATTCTCAGAGACTTGTGATCCGAAGACATTTGCAGAAGATTTAGGTGATCCATATTTGGATACAATAATGAAAGAAGAGTATCATTCTTTAATGGAAAATGATACTTGGGATCTTGTACCTCTTCTGAAATGAAGAAAACTTGTAAAATGTAAATGGGTCTACAGAAATAAGTATGAATCATATGGAAGTGTTGAAAGACACAAGGATCAGTTAGTTTCCAAAGGATTCTCCCAAGTTGAAGGAATTGACTATAATGAAACCTTTTCCCCCATAGCCAAAATGAATTCCATCTACCTTGTTCTATCCTTACAGCCTCACATAAATGGGAGGTCCATCAGATGGATGTCAAATATTCCTTTTTTAATGGGGATTTGCAAGAAGAAATTTACAAGGAACAACCTCCGGGATATGTCCAAAATGACTCTAGCCTTGTTCATCGCCTTAAGTAATCTCTATATGGTATTAATCTCCCCAAGCTTGGTATGCCAAAATGGACATCTTTCTTCTTGACATCAACTTTTCTATGTGCCATTTTGACCCTAATGTCTAAACCAAGAATGCAGGAAGCCATCTCATAATCCTTTTCTTTATGTTGATGACCTTATCCTCATTGGTAGTGATCCAATACTTTTAAACCATGTGAAAACCAACCTTAAGATGAAATTTGAAATGACAGACTTATGATTTTTTCACTATTTCCTCGGCCTCCAAGTTTTCCAAACCAAGGAAGGAATTTTTCTTTTCCAATCTAAGTATGCTCTCGACCTTCTTCATCACTTTCATATGGAAGATTGTAAGCCATCCCCTTCTCCCTTCCATTCTGGAGTCAAACTTTCTTCCACCTGTACTTATCTTGAAGTTGATGCCACTTTGTACCATCAGTTAGTTGGTATCCTCTTATACTTGACTCATACATGTCCTAATATTTCCTTTGTTTTTGGTCTTCTTTCCTAGTATATGAAAACACCCCATGAACGCCATTGGAAATAAGCTAAAAGGATATGTCGGTATGTCTGAGGTATAGTTCAGTTCGGGATACATTATAGATCAAGGGGGAATCCTTTATTGGTTGGTTTCACTAATTCATATTGGGTTGGCGACCCTAATGATTGAAATTCTACTGTAGGTTATGTTTTCATTCTTGGTTTAGGACCTATCACTTGGGCTTGTAAGAAAGAACAAGTTGTTTATCTTTCTTCAACAAAAGCAGACTACCAAGAAATGGTTAATGCAAGTCAGGAAGCCTTGCGGCTTCGAAACATCCTTTCATAGTTTGGATTCCAACAACAACATTCAACAACCCTATGGTGCGAAAATCAGAGTGCCATCAAGATTTCCAAAGACCTAGTACAACATCAGTGCCACAAACATGTCGAGCTACACATGCAATTCATTAGAAATTTAATTTATGATCGAGTTATTGAAGTGATATTATGCCCTACAGAAGATCAAGTTGTATACATTTTCATAAAGTATCTTATAGAAGAGAATTTTTCCAAACTTCGATCAATGTTAGGAGTTTAGGAAGTTATCATTAAGGGGGGATAGGCTCTAATTCCTCATTCCTTCTCCTATTGTGTCGCCTTTTTAAATCCTTGAATCCTACCCCAATTTCTTATTAAGGGGGGATGTTAGGATATTTAGACACTTAAGAGTTAGTTAAGATCAACTTGATCTAATGTGTCAATAGGTAAAAGTATGTTTCTTTATTATGCATTAGTATGCATTTGTAGTTAGGAAATCCAATGGTCGCGACATGTTCCCGACATAGAGTGATATGACAATTCATATTCTCCTTGATCTTAATGGCTACATGGATCCGTGGCTTAAAATATGATTGGCACATGATCACTATTTAAAAAGCATGGAGGGTCATTTTCTGATGATTGATTTTAAGAAATGTTCTTGTAAATCTCTCTGTAAATTTTTCTTTTGCATTAATAAATTGTTCCAAGTGGCAACTTTGGTTGGGGCCATGGATGTTTCCCCATAGGGGTTATACCACATGAAAACATCATTTTGTTGATCTTTTATTTGGTTGTGTGAGTGGTTATTGAAGTTGTTTTTCCTCTATTGGAATATTTTTTTTTTCAAACAATAACAAGGCTACATGGAATGCATATCATACACATGTGACTTGTGTACAACCTCCATGTGAGATTTTGTCTTTTAAAAACTCATAGATTTTATATTTCCTCATGATTTTCTATTTTTTGAAGAATTAAGGAGTAGTTTTGGGTTTGGTATGGGAAACCCAGGTCTACCATGTTTAATCCGTAGGAAACTTGTGATGGGTGGCACTTTTATTAGGAAGAAGCATAACCTTCATTTCCTTTTGAAGAAAAACTCTTTTGTGAGAAAATTCATCTTATCCCGAAAGTGCAATTTGTCTCATTACATATTTCTTAGCCTAAAGTGCCAAATATAAGTAAAATAAATCCCCCCTAATGTATGAGTTCAGAATAGGGATTGATGGCCGAAATACATTGCAAATAATGGAAGTTGATGAGTGGAACAAGGATGATTTTTGTAGACTAAGGATCTATAAAATAAGTGCAAGAAAAAATCAATCGATCAAATATAAATCATCCTTGAGGTTAGAATACCCATGTTAAGATATAACAATAAGCACAACTACCAACATAATACACTACAGATCCATGAATTAGAATGCAATACCATGGCCATGAAATAATATACTCAATGGATCCATGTCATATATAAGATCATAACCATGAGAAAATACAAAGTGGATATATGTCATAGTATACATCAAAAAGACACTTAGCATGGAAGAAAGTGTGAATTAATATTCAAAGTATCATCAAGTAGTGGTACCATATGGCACAATTTTGGATGGAAACATTGAAAGAGGACAACCCTATCCCAAGGTATCCAATCTAAACTCTGTGATTTTACAAATATACCTCATGTGAATACATGAGTTGATGTCAAGCATGGTAGAAATCATGTAATTACCAGTCATGACTGGTCAACAAAATTGTTGAATGACTAACTTAGGTTCAAAATCCTCTTGAAAATATAGCATGACATAATGAGGACTTGGGAAACAATTGATACTAAAAGGACAAATGGTATAAATAAAAAATGAAAGAGGCATTGAAGCATTATCCATAATAACTAGAAGAATAACCAATCGAAGGAGTAGTTGGGTATGTGTTATATTATTTGCATGATTATTCCCATTCATGGTATGTTGCACTAAGGGGGCATGGGGGGGCTGGAAATCCCCCCTTGTTTGGGGAAGAAGCCCCTGAAAAAAAAGGGGTTATTTTGGGTCTATTTTTGGGAAGTTTTTTGGCCAATGGTTTTTTGGTCCATTTTTAAATTATGATCTTGGTTAAGGATTCTAATATGAATTGAAATATTAGGGTTTTTAATGCCACAAAATCATATATATTGTATTTTAAATGTTGAATTTAATATAAAATGAGAGTTAGAGGTGAGGCTCTAATAATTTTGTTGGTTTTCCCAGTTAAGGGTTTCTAGGGAAATGTTTTAATACGATGTGTGAATGTTATTTTTTTTGTTTATGTTTTATGAATAATCTATGTGTGCATTTCTATAAGTTATTGGATTCATGAGGATGCCTTTGTTTCTAAGGGTTTAGTTATCTTGGGTCTATGATAAACTTGGTTTCATTGGGAGCTCTATAGTGGTGATTCTTGTGGTAAAAGAGGATGGTGAGAAATTCTAAAATAAAGGTTGAGAAATTTAATAGGAAAATATTTGAGCTTTGGAAGCTGAAGATGGAGGATATCTTGGTAGAGAAAGAGAAGTAGGTCATTTTGGATCCTGGTACTACAACTACCGGTATGTCTATGGAATACTAGACAAAGTTGGATAGGAAGGAAAATAACACAATCTGAGTATGTCTTTTAGATCTAATGTTATTAAATGTCTTGGGAAAATCCACAACCAATGTGTTATGGGATAAGTTAGGGGATTTGTATCGGTATAATTCCCTAGTAAATAAACTTTTCCCTTGGAAGAAGTTGTACCTCATGAGGATGAATGATGAAGACTTAGACACAAAGCATATAAATTCCTTAAACACCATTGTAAGTTATTGATTGTCAATTGGCATTAAAATTTATGATGAAGATAGGTGCATTAGTTTACTATGTTATTTTCCAGATTCATATGATAGTTTGGTTCTATATATTGCGAGTAATGTGACCACATTAAATTTTTATGATGTGGTTTCATCCTTGTTATTGGAAGAAATGAGGAGAAAAACCATGGATAGTCAAATCATGGATTCCTTATCTATAAAAGGACATTCCATGGATAGAAATAAAAATAAGTCCTCAAGTGGGAGATCTAAATCTATAGGTAGATATAAATCTCCAGGAAAATCCCTAAGGAAAAGATGGAAATGTGGTAAAACTAAGAATTGCAAGAAGGATTGTAGATATAAAAGTGTTGATAAAGGGAAGGGATATAATGATGTTCTTTCCACAGAAGAGAAGAAGTCATCAAAGGAAGGAGGAGATGTGTAGTTGGCTTCTTCACGAACACATGCATATCATGATGTATGGATGGCCGATTTAGGTGCTTCTTTTCATATAAATCCCAACATGGAGTTCTTTTGTGAAAATAAAAAGTATATTCTAGGTGAATTTTTCCTAGGGGATGAATCGATATCTAGAACCGCGGGATGAGGAAAATTCAATTTTTTTCTCAAGGATGGAAGGAATTGAACACTCCCTAGGGTTTTTCACATTCCAGAGCTAGCTAGAAACTTGATATATGTAAGTAATATGAGTTATGTAAGTAAAATGGTTCAAGGAACAATGTTGTTGATGAGGGGAGTTTGGAATGGAACTCTATACAAGTTGTTGCAAAGAACTATTAGTAATGGGTGTAACATTTCTATTGTTCATAAGGTGGAAATGAAGAAGAAAAAACCCCTACTATCTATAGAGAAAATACGATGCTATGGAATCAAAGGCTGATACATATTTGAGAAAAGGGCCTTTGAACACTGCACGATAAAGGTATGGTTGAAGGTGTGTTTGATTGCACATTGGACTTTTATTTTTGTGAACATTTCATATATGGTAAATAGAATCAGATAAGATTTTCATCTAGTGCTACAAGAGAAAATAGAATCTTATAGTTAGTACATAGTCATGTGTTTGGAACTATTCATGTTCCACCACTAAATAAATATGTGTACTATGTTTCATTCATTGATTATTTCTCAAGAAATACATGGATTGATTTCCTCTAAAAGAAATATAATGTCTTTGGTAAACTTAAAGAGTTTAAGGATTTTGTGGAGAATCAAGAAGAGAAGAAAATAAAGGTGTTGAGGATAGATAATGGTGGATAGTTCTATGGGATTGAATTAGAGGAATTCAATAAAAATTCCAGTATATCAAGGTGGAAAACTACTCCATACCCACCTAAACAAAATGGGGTTATAGAAAGGATGAATATGACATTGGTGGAAAAAACAAGGAGCATGCTCAATGGTGTTGAGTGAGGACATGAATTATGGGTAAAGGCAATGTGTATTGCTTGTTACCTGGTAAATAGACCACCATCAGCAGCATTGGTGGACAAAACATTGAATGAGGTGTGGAATAGTAAAAACCCTCTCTTGAACATATTAGAGTTTTTGGTTTTGATTCTTATGTACATGCTCCAAAGAAAAATATGAGTAAGTTGGATAATAAAGTTTAAAAGTGTATCTTTACTAGTTATAAATATGGTATAAAAGGCTATAAAATTTGGAACCTAGTAACTACGAAAATTCTTTTAGAGTCGGGATGTTGTATTTAGAGAGGTTAAATATGTTCCCAAACAAGAATCCTTACCAAAGGAAAAAGAACCAGAGATAATAGAGTTTTATTTGGAGGGTCAATAATGTAACTCAACAAAAGAACATGAATCAAAGGAACAAGAATCCCATACTTTAATATTGAAGAGATCGGTTCCAGAAACAAGGAAACTAGAAACGTATACTCCACCTTATTTCCACTTTAGTTTTGCTTTATCTATTACTGATGATGATCCTAGGACTGTTAGGAAGACAATGGATTTAGAGGATGGTAAAATATGGAAGAAGGCATTGGTTAAAGAAATGGCTTCCTTGGATAAAAATGAGGCTTGGGATCTAGTTGAGTTTTCGGCTGCAAGAAAGCTCATTTGTAGCAAGTGGGTGTTTAATAATAATTTGAATGCAAAACATAAAGTGGAGAAGTATAAAGATCACCAAGTAGCAAAGAACCCTGCTTATCATTCTAAGACAAAGCATATTAATATTCAATATCACTTTTTGAGAGACGTGGTTGAAGACAAGAAGGTGATACTGGTAAAGGTGGACACTTTGAAGAATATTGTAGATCCATCGACAAATTTTGTAAGTGCTAAGAATTTATTTTCCTATAAAGGAGAAATGGGCATTGCTACCCTGAATCGTTGACCATGTAAACCCCGATCCCCCTATTTGCAAAGAAAAAAACAAGTGGGAGAATGTTGGGTATGTTTTATATTATTTCCATGATTAGCCTAATTCCATGTATGTTGCACAGAAGGGCCATAAAACCACCCTTGTCCAAAGGTTTGGAGGTCTTCCCCTAGAAAAACAATTTGAGTTGTTTTTGTCATGTTTTTAGGTGATTTTTTGGTCCATTATATTATAATTATGGTTAATGGATCTAATTTAGGTTGATGGATTAGGGTTTTGGATGTTGTGGAATCATATATATTATAATGAAAGTTTTGAATTTAATATACATTGAGATTTATAGGTGTGGCTCTAAACATTTTGTTGGTTTTCCTAGTTAAGGGTTTCCAGGGTAGATTTCTTAGTACTATGTGTGAATGTTGTTGTTGTATTTCTGTTTTACAGTTAGTCTGTGTGAATTTCTATATTGTAAAGGTTTAAAATGTACAAGAGTGAAAACTCAAGATCATGGTATGAATCCTAAGGTAATACTAAATCCCAACTGTAATACATTGATGAAAAAAGGTGCCATGTTCAAGGGAGACAATTAAAAATGGCTTCTATTCAATAAGTGTGCTAGAATACAGTGGAGAAAATGAGTGGTTTAATGGAATGTGACTACATTCCAAGTGGATGTAACAAAACTATGTAAAACAAATGAAAAAAGGATGTTGGGCAAGTTTTGTCCACTCATGAATGTGTTTTCTCCAGGGATACAAGTCAAAAAATAGAGGCAATAGATGCAAATGATGAAGGTCGATAAGAGGTCACAATAGTGATAAGCATGATGAAGAGATTAACATCATAAAATAAAGAAAAAATATGCAAGCGATAATAAGAAAGTTCAACCTCAAAGAAACAAAATAATAACAGGAACCCCTTCAGGATATAGCAAGAAAAAGATAAGATAAAATCATGAGGTCCAAAATATTAAGTCATAGAAGGACTAAATATGGGCTCCTGATCCTACAAATGAAAAACTCGACATAGGTGCCAAATGGAAAAATGAGTGTTAATTAGAGTGACCCATGGAGGGTAGGCACTATCAAACAAGTTACAACTCGTAGTAGATAAGAGAGAGAAATGCCACAACTTGGCAGGATCAAACCTAAGGAATAATATCAACACATGTTTAGGCTAATAATGTAATATCAGAATGCAAGTGAGAATCCTATCAGTACATTCCATATTGAAACATTTACCTCAAAGTTCATAAAAGACCACCACATGAAAGTACCAAAAAGATGTTTTGAAGACCTGTATAAATGATCAAAAATACTAGTCTAGAAGTTAATAAATCCAATATAAATATTGTATAACAATGTCAAAGAATAAACTAGAAGTTGTAATGGACTTGGTTTCGACAAAGGTGAAAAAATGGTGGGTCTAATTTCCAAAAATAGTTAAAAACTTATATGGTAAAATAAGCTCAATTTTACCATTTTAACTTGTTGAAATTTATCTCTCATGTAAAAATTGTTTTTACCTAAAACATTGCAGAGCATATGTAGGATATTCAATCGACAAATTTTCATTTCGTCTAGACCAAGTAGGCCCTCAAATCATATTATTTATTTCCATCCTTTTCATGTTTCTTTCACTTGAAAAATGAGGGGGGTGTCCAACCCCATTTGGGTTGTAATTGCACATCCTCAAGTTCAACACCCAATATTCATGGCTAGGAGGCCCTGGCCATGAATTTTTCATGGTAAACCTACAAATTTCCACCTCTATCACAAATAATATTCACGTCCCATCACTAAAATGAGAAAAAATGAATGAATATTCTCATAAAAAGTGACTGGTGAATGATACACATTTTTTATTAAATGTGTGCAGGACCAATCAACATGATCAAGTGGAAGGAATGAGAACATCAGGAAGATAATGTGGAAACATTGAATGACCAAGGAACCCTTGATGCATTTAAATAATTTGGTCTCCTGAAATTCTTCCATATTGAAAATATGCAGAGCTAGAGCATGTTGTTGCAGAAGTTCATAGGTTTCTAAGATCCCGAATAATAGTTCTTCAAGTGGGTTGTTGTCCCTTGGGTATGGAAGTAAGTGAAGATCAAGGCAGAAAGGAAGAAATGTGAACTGCGTGGAAGACATAGTGACTGCTACTGGGGTGAAGTGAGAAAAACAACAGAAATGATGGAGAGAAGTAAGAGAAAGCAAGTCGTTGGACGAGGAGACCGAGGATGTTAGATAAGCAAGGAAGACAGATCATGGACAACTCAACAAGAAAAAAAATCCACCATTGGATGCTTTGGAGCAACGTGTGAGAAGGAAGGAAAGACAGTGTGGCGAAGCTCTGAAAATGCAGGTCAAGTTGACCTAGGGTTTTAGACACCGAGGGTTTTGGTAGCTAGGGTTTTGAAACTTAGGTCTCGACCTAAGGCTATCGGTGAGTTATCGTAATGTATAAATAAAGGTCAAGAGGACCTGAGATGGGTTAGATGAGATTATGTGATGAGAAGATATTTCTATTGAAAGAGAAGTATTGTATTGTGAGAGCGGTCTGTATTGTAAGATCTTCAGCTGGGTGCGAAGATCAGTCCTGCAGCTGGGTGCACAGGAAGGGGAGAGACGGAGAGGAGAAGAAAGAAGATCTGCTAGCTAAGAGCGTAGATAAGAACTGCATGCTTCATCTTAATATATCATAAAGCATAGTTATGTGGACATAGCCCTAGAGAGAGGGTGAACCACGTATATCTCATGTTATGTGTGATTGATGTTGTGTTATTTGTCATTTGATATGCTGCTATTGTGATGATGTGCTAGATCTAAGATATAACTTGTGCAGTAGTTTGTAGGAAGATAAAAAATACTAAGTTGTTGTGTTTTGTTGCTTTGAATCCACTTTGCATTCCTTCTGGTTGTAAAAACCTGTGTCTTGCAACCCCCTATAGCTACTTTAGGTGAGACTGGATCTGCCTCGTAGGTGTTGCTGAAAGGGCCAGTAGTTAGGGCTTGTTGGTGTGCTCTTGAGTATTGAACCCCAAGTCTACCCCTGTGCCAACAAATGGTTCTGTTGTCGGGACAAGAATCTTCTTGAGGGAATGTCAAGGTGGTTTCCATCAAAGATAGAAATTCAGAAGTGGATAGAGGATCAAGAAAAGGACTTCACTGAAGCCCAGAACAAGAACCCTAATCTTAGTACATAGGATTGGTTAGGAAGATATATCTTTATCGATATACACAAGATTTTCTTTGGAGGAATCCATCAGGAGCTATATGAGTGGTTAGCTAGGTTAGCAGATACCTAGTTTGAGATCAGATCTAGATCTCCTATGCTTTGGACGTCGTTGCTGAACAAGAAGGTCAAGAGAGTCGATAACGCTTTATCATGGGTAGTAGATCACTGGTTTGATAACACCATTGGAGAGTACATCACTAAGTTTGTTGTTGACAGAGTAGAGTCATATAGCCAAGCCAAGAGGTATTTCTTTAAGGGACCAAGAGAAATTTTTTTACACTTTCTAAAGTTGAGAATCAAGATGTTATTTCATGAGAAGGACATCTTGAAGATACATTAGTTGGTCGGATTCGAAAAGGATAATGTTCAAGAACTCAGACAACGACAATGACACAGAGGTTGGACATACGTGCAGTGGGAGAACATTCACAGAAGTTCATCTTGCGAACCTGTTTAAGAAGAACTATGGGGATGAGGGTTTCTACAGTGGAGAATAGGCTGATATGAAGAACGAAGAGAAATCTGAATCCATTAGAGAAGAGGAAGGGGAAGTTGAAGAACCTCACTAGGAAGATCCAAAAGCTTCAGGAACTGTGTAGACCATATACAACAACACTAAGTAATCAGACTAGTCAGAGTCACCAGATTCCTCAGAGTACTATTACTATCAGTTTAGCATATACTCAGACAGGAAACCTAGGAAGATCTATGGAAGATGAGATGAGGCTCCCTATCTTTAGGGGATATGGATCTAAATATCTTGATCAGTACTAGTTCCTATGTGAAGCCATATGGAATATTAAGAATGTCACTAAAGAAGCTGTTAAAAGAGCTCAATTTAGTACTACCCTAAGAGATTGTGCACTAAGCTGGTACATGAAGCTTGTCCAAGGAATTGCACAACCTAAGATGCTGAATGAGATTAAGAATGCATTGATTATAGAGTTCAAGAAACCCAAATCGGAGTCACAATGTATTATGGAGCTGAAAGAGATCAAGTAGAAAGTAGCTAAACCTGTTTGGGAATTCGATCAGAGGTTCAATACCTTAACAGGCCGGTTGACTTTTCAAATTCCAGATGAGCAGAACAAAGAATGGTTCATTTCTACCCTTTTACCACACATTAGAGTTCCTCTGATGCAATGGAAGATTTCTTCATAGGATGAGGCACTGGAAATCGTCATGAATTTAGAATCAGCCCCGATGGGAGAATCAAGCTCAGGTATGAGTCAAATCTTGAGTCAGCTAACCTGTTTGTCTCTACAGGTCGAAGATATGAAGAAAGACAAGGGAAAAGATAAAAGATAAGACATCTGGTGTGTCATATGCAAATTAGAAGGCCATGACAAGGAACATTTTCCCTTATTTCATGAATACTTGGCCTCTGGAGCTTTGAGCCCCTTGAATCAAGTCACCCTACCCTGGTGCAAGGTATGTAGAAATAGACATCGCCCTAGTGAGTGCTATTACATGCAAAAATATGTTCAGACACCCACAAATTTGTATTGCACATTCTGCAATTCGGTAGGACATGATGATAGGGATTGCAGGGCCTACAAGCTCATGCATGAAATATCAAGAGACATATACAAAATTCAAGGCGAAGTACAACAAGAAGGAAACACTACGCAGTATAATTCTCCAGGAAGAGGAAACTTCAACCCTCGTGGTGGATTCTGAGGAAGAGGAAGAGGAGGAGGTATGGGTCGAGGTTGAGGACAGATCATCTGTTATAACTGCGCACAACCAGGACACTTGTCAAGGGACTATCAGAACCCTTGTACCACTTGTAGTTACTGCAACTCATTTGAACATGTCATAGAAGACTGTCCTGTGTTGTTAGCCAAACTTCAGGAGAAACGAGGAGGAAACCAACAAATACAACTAATCAAAGCAGAACCTCACAGAGCATATCCTAGAGTTGTTGTTATCACTAGAGGAGGTGTTGTTACAAGACAAGACAGAGTGACCCAAGGAAAGACTACAGAAGAATCAAAAGTCAGGAAAGTTGTAGAGAAGACACAAAATTTTGATGCAAAGAAAGAAAAACAAATGTTTGAGGAGGCAAGAAAAGAATTTAGGGGAGATCAAGGTTCTTCCTCAAAGACACAACCATAATTAAGAGAATATGGAATTCCTCTGGCATTCAATTAGTCTACTCTACCAAAAGAAGGAAAAGAGGTAAACAAGCTCATGGAATTCTTATATACTTATATTAAGTTGATTCAGGATGAGAGCGTTGTACAAGAGTTACAAAATTTAATTAGACAATGCGAGCTACGGAAGGTTGATCCCTCACTAAGTAGAGAAGTACACCAAATATCCAAAAAGAGGACAAATAAAGAATTACAGCTGAATGCTCAAATTGGAAAGTATGATATAGACTATGTGGTCCGCGACTTAGGGTCGGAGGTCAACGTCATGACAAAGAAAACCTGGGCACTGATGGGAAAACCGAAGTTGATATATTCCCCTATCATGCTTAGGATGGCTAACCAACAAGCTGTGAGCCCCTTCAGAAGATTGGAACATGTCTTGATGTACATCGACAGAGTAAGGACGTTTGCATATTTTTAGGTGATTGAGATAGTTGATGACAATTGTCCTTACCCTGCGTTGTTAGGAATTGATTGGGATTTCAATAATTCCACTGTGGTTGATTTAAAGAAAAGAAAAATGACGTTTGAAGGAGATGGCCTTAGGGTCATTGCACCTTTAGATCCCGATGAAGGTCCCATATACATAGAGCCCATCAGAGAAGAAGACCGCACATACGAGTTAGAAAATATATACGAATTGACAGCCAGACAACAAGATTACATTAATCCTATGGAAGATGAGAATTTGAGCTGGCGAAGTGGCACCACATGTTCATCAGACTCAGAAGAAGCACTAGAGAACTATCAGAACAAAATGTATTAAGTATCTACAAGGAGATGTGCTAGATTAACCAGAGAAGTTCGTTGGATAGGTAGAACAGTAAGTAACTTGCCCACCTTTGATGGTCTGAATAATTTAGAAGCATTCTTGGTGAACTTTAAATAAATTTTACCAACACAAAAAAGATTGTTGGCATTGGATGAGGCCTTAAAAGCAACACCAATGATATGGTGGGGGACACACAAAAACAACATTACAGACTGGGTACAATGTCGTAGTTTGATGACAACACGATTCTCAGAGAAAGTAGAAAGATGCAAAGTTAGATACATAGGTAAAAGCTACCTGAAGGACCATGTGTGAATATGCGATGAATCCTGGAGTAGCATTCCTCAAGAGAAGTGGGTGCACAAATTCATTAACACACTGGACACAACCCCTATCAATTGGTACCTTCAAGCAAAACTGTGCCTCATCAATGCATATTGGGAAGGTATGACTCAGAACTTTGTAACTACCTTCTTATTCAAAATTCAATATTCTTCAGTAGATCAAGTATTACATATTGTAAGACAGAAAGTATTTGAGGAGGCCTCTAGCCTCCCTTTAGAGCAAGAAGAGGACAAATGGACTGCGCCTCTCCAGAAAATGCAAGGCTATTACAACATCAATGCCGATGAAGACGATGATCCTAGGAAGGTGAACATCACCGAAACAAAAGGACAAAGAGACATAGAAGGACCAAGAGTTTAGCTACCTTTCATTGGAAATCCGATCAATATCAATAAAGTCAATATTGGAACAGAGAGAACACCGAAGATTATCAATATTGGAGATTATTGGGATGCTGCTACTATTGACAAGATCACAAAATTACTGCATGAATATCAGGACTTGTTTCCAACCAATTTCACTGATATGAAGGGAATTAAGGGGCCTATGGGAGAAATGAGGATCCCTTTGAAACTAGATGCAAGATCATTCAAACAGAGACCCTACAGATTGAACCCTAAATATAAGGAGAAAGTGAAAATTGAGCTCGACAGAATGCTGGAAGCAGGGATTATAGAACCTGTTGAAGAATCAGAGTGGATATTCCCTATGGTGGTACAAGACAAGAAGACATGAGAGATTGAGATCTGTGTAGATATCAGGAAGCTGAACGATGCTTTTTTGCATGACCTCTTCCCTACGCCATTAACTGGCGAAGTTTTAGATAATGTAGGTGGCCAGGAGGTATATTATTTTACAGATGGATTTTCAGGATACCATCAGATTCAGATTGCCAAGTAAGATCGCCATAAGACCACATTTGCAACATAATGGGGATCCTACCAGTATACAGTGATGCCATTTGGATTGAAGAATGCCCCAGTCATATTTTCTAGGGTGGTAGTCGAAGCGTTTAAAGAGTTCTACATAAATTTATCAAAGCATACTTCGATGATTGGACTATTTTTAGTTTATTAAAAAATCATATTGAATGCCTAAGGCTAATGTTGGACAAGTGCAGGCAATGTCAGATTTCCTTGAATCTGAAGAAGTGCATATTCTTCTCACCCATTGGAGTGTTGTTAGGTCATATTGTATGCAAGCAGGGATTGCTGGTAGATCCATCTAAGATTTCCATTAGAGTCGATCTACCCCCTCCTACTTCAGTCAAATAGCTACGCACTGTGGTGGGACATACTGGGTACTATAGGAAATTCATTAAGGGCTATGCACAGATTACATCACCCATGGAGAATATTTTGAAGAAATACTGTTAGTTTCATTGGATACAAGAATGCCAACAGAGCTTTGACACCCTGAAGCAAAAAATGGTTACTGTGCCTATTATAGCAAGATTTGCCTCACCATTGCTATCTTGCATAGAGGGCCCTTTTCCATTTCCCTATGCAGACTTATCAACCCCTTTTTGATAAATCCAGAGCCAAAAATATATATTTTTCTACATATATGCTGCCTAACTGCTTTGCAAGATGTGTATACGCTTGCTTCTCCACTACAACTCACGTATATCGGGATTTGTGCCGAAAAATACAAAATGAGGTCAGGTTTCCATGTCACGACAGAAAATCTCTGATCTTTGGCCTTCCATATACTGGAAACGTTCTGACTCGACCCTTCAGTTGCATTCTGGAGGCTATAAGAGAACAATTTCGAGCTATGGAAAAAGAGGAGAAAGCATTCAACTATGAGAGCAAAGTTACTCAGGAGAAATTACTTCATACTAACTCTGCATCCCTTTGTCCCTCAAGTCTGAACACAATGTTCAGCCCCCAAGCTCTTTCCTTATTATCGAGAGGACCTCATTACCTCTTTGCTATGAGATTGCCTTTGGTGGAGGATTGAAGTGGTGGAGACCTAGTTGGAAGGAACTTGGTTTCTTGGTTTTGAACCATGGCGACACAAAAGTCTGTAATGTTGATACTTCTATTGATCAATTATTAATAGAAATACTCCTTTCCCATCCTATCGATATTTTGCAAATATATTTTTATTATCCATGGGCATGTTTGTAATGTTTATTAATGGATTGTGCTATCTTATGTGCAAACTCATTTTATATATTGTCACTATATACTTGCATCACTTGTTTGTTGAGAACTTCTTGCAGGTGTAAAGATTTGGGTCAAAGTGCTCAACGGTGGAACAACATCAAACGATTGGATCGAGGTAGGATTATTGCTCCTATTGCACATTAGTTTATATAGCACATATTGGAATTGAGTTGATTTCTGCATTCATACCTGTCTATTGTGGTTTACCCTTGGCCATAGAGAGTTCTTCCCTTGTAACTGAATTGGCGACTCCACTGGGGAAGATCTTCCTTCTAAGGGTTGAAGTATTTTTTCTTCTTACATTGCTCTTTTTCCTTTATGTTTCTTGTCATATCACAGTTGGACAGAGTCTGTTCACTCTGGGTCTGATTTTTTCAGCCTTTTACCCTTGCCTAGCCTTTTTTTTAAAAAGATATATGCCCTTTTTGCCCTGACAGTCGCGTATACACGCTTGTTGTCCCACTGCAAGAGGTGTATACTTTTTCTCTTGAACAATCATGTATACCACTTCCCCTTGCTTTCTTGCTTGGTTTAGTGACTGCTGGGTAGGTTTTGAGGATCACTGAGCCTTCTTAGGTCATTGTGGTGCCTGTTGAGATTATATGGGATGACAGGAAACTTGTTTGGAGTTGAATTTTTGGGCGACGTCTTTCTCTTTGTTTTCTATTTTTGATTTGTCCTTGGTAGTTGGGTTCTCTGCTTAGCTGCTTGGTATTCTACTCGAGTGATTGATTTTATACATAGTAGAAGTTATATATCAAGTCGCTTATCAGTCCATGCATTTTCTTTTTAATACATTTATAAAAAAAAAAATAGGTATTTTGCATTGGTTGGTATTTTTGTCTTGGAACCTTTATCATTAGCTTAGCACATTTAGAGAAAT
>JASDQU010244004.1:194822-205511 GCA_032191745.1 Picea mariana | reverse complement strand
CAGACAGAAAGTATTTGAGGAGGCCTCTAGCCTCTCTTTAGAGCCAGAAGAGGACGAATGGACTGCGCCTCTCCAGAAACTGCAAGGCTGTTACAACATCAATGCCGATGAAGACGATGATCCTAGGAAGGTGAACATCGCTGAAACAAAAGGCCAAAGAGACATAGAAGGACCAGGAGTTTAGCTACCTTTCATTGGAAATCTGATCAATATCAAGAAAGTCAATATTGGAACAGAGGGAACACTGAAGATTACCAATATTGGAGATTATTGGGATGCTGCTACTATTGACAAGATCACAAAATTACTGCATGAATATCAGGACTTGTTTCCAACCAATTTCACTGATATGAAGGGAATTAAGGGGCCTATGGGAGAAATGAGGATCCCTTTGAAACTAGATGCATGATCATTCAAACAGAGACCCTACAGATTGAACCCTAAATATAAGGAGAAAGTGAAAATTGAGCTCAACAGAATGATGGAAGCAGGGATTATAGAACCTATTGAAGAATCAGAGTGGATAATCCCTATGGTGGTACAAGACAAGAAGACATGAGAGATCGAGATCTGTGTAGATATTAGGAAGCTGAACGATGCTTGTTTGCATGACCTCTTCCCTACGACATTCATTGGTGAAGTTTTAGATAATATAGGTGGCCAGGAGGTATATTCTTTTACAGATGGATTTTTAGGATACCATCAGATTCAGATTGCCAAGTAAGATCGCCATAAGACCACATTTGCAACATAATGGGGATCCTACCAGTATAAAGTGATGCCATTTGGATTGAAGAATGCCCCAGTCATATTTTCTAGGGTGGTAGTCGAAGCGTTTAAAGATTTCTACATAAATTTATCGAAGCATACTTCGATGATTGGACTATTTTTAGTTTATTAAAAAATCATATTGAATGCCTAAGGCTAATGTTGCACAAGTGCAGGCAATGTCAGATTTACTTGAATCTGAAGAAGTGCATATTGTTCTCACCCATTGGAGTGTTGTTAGGTCATATTGTATGCAAGCAGGGATTGCTGGTAGATCCATCTAAGATTGCCATTAGAGTCGATCTACCCCCTCCTACTTCAGTCAAACAACTACGCACTGTGGTGGGACATACTGGGTACTACAGGAAGTTCATTAACGACTATGCACAGATTACATCACCCATGGAGAATCCTTTGAAGAAATATTGTCAGTTTCATTGGATAGAAGAATGCCAGCAGAGCTTTGACACCCTGAAACAAAAAATGGTTACTGTGCCTGTTATAGCAAGATTTGCCTCACCATTGCTATCTTGCATAGAGGGCCTTTTTCCATTTCCCTACGTAGACTTATCAACCCATTTTTGATAAATCCAGAGCCAAAAATATATATTTTTCCACATATACGCTCCCTAACTTCTTTGCAAGATGCGTATACACTTGCTTCTCCACTATAGCTCACGTATATCAGGATTTGTGCCAGAAAATACAAAATGAGGTCGGGTTTCCATGTCATGACAGAAAATCTCTAATCTTTGGCCTTACATATACTAGAAACGTTCTGACTCGACCCTTTAGTTGCATTTTGGAGGATATAAGAGCACAATTTCGAGCTATGGAAAAAGAGGAGAAAGCATTCAACTTTGAGAGAAAAGTTACTCTGGAGAAATTAATTCATATTGAGTCTGCATCCCTTTGTCCCTCAAGTTTGAACACAATGTTCAACCCCCAAGCTCTTTCCTTATTGTCGAGAGGACCTCATTACCTCTTTTCTATGAGATTGCCTTTGGTGGAGGATTGAAGTGGTGGAGACCTAGTTGGAAGGAACTTGGTTTCTTGGTTTTGAACCGTGCCGACACAAAAGTCTGTAATGTTGATACTTATGTTGATCAATTATTAATAGAAATACTCCTTTCCCATCCTATCGATATTTTGAAAATATATTATTATTATCCATGGACATGTTTGTAATGTTTATTAATGGATTGTGATATCTGATGTGCTAACTCATTTTATATATTGTCACTATATACTTGCATCACTTGTTTGTTGAGAACTTCTTGCAGGTGTAAAGATTTGGGTCAAAGTGCTCAACGGTGGAATGACATCAAATGATTGGATCGAGCTAGGATTCTTCCTCGTATTGCACATTAGTTTATATAGCACATATTGGAATTGATTTGATTTCTGCATTCATATCTATCTATTGTGGTTTACCCTTGGCCATAGAGAGTTTTTCCCTTGTAACTGAATTGGTGACTCCACTGGGGAAGATCTTCGTTCTAAGGGTTGAAGTATTTTTTCTTATTACATTGCTCTTTTTCCTTTATTTTTCTTGTCGTATCACAGTTGGACAGAGTCTGTTCACTCTGGGTCTGATTTTTTCAGCCTTTTACCCTTGCCTAGCCTTTTTTTTAAAAGATATATGCCCTTTTTGCCCTGACAGTTGCATATACACGCTTGTTGTCCCACTGCAAGAGGTGTATATATGCCCTTTTTCTCTTGAACAATCATGTATACCACTTCCCCTTGCTTTCTTGCTTGGTTTAGTGACTGCTAGGTAGGTTTTGAGGATCACTGAGCCTTCTTAGGTCATTGTGGTGCCTGTTGAGATTATATGGGATGACAGGAAACCTGTTTGGAGTTGAATTTTTGGGCGACGTCTTTCTCTTTGTTTTTTGTTTTTGATTTGTCCTTGGTAGTTGGGTTGTCTGCTTAGCTACTTGGTATTCTACTCAAGTGATTGCTTTTATACATAGTAGAAGTTATATATCAAGTCGCTTATTAGTCCATGCATTTTCTTTTTAATACATTTATAAAAAAAAAAAGGTATTTTGCATTGGTTGGTATTTTTGTCTTGGAACCTTTATCATTAGCTTAGCACATTTAGAGAAATATCGCATTTTACTTCTAAGTTGCAGAGTTAAAATTGAAGATTGCACTATTTTTATTTAGCATATCATTCACTGAAAAGTTAAAGTTAGGCTTTTCATTATATCTATTTTTATTTTTATGCAGAGTCATAACACCATGAGTTTCATTTCCATACCTTTTTGAGTAATCACGGCCAATAAAATTTACGCTTTAAACTAAAATTGATTAGTAACAATTTTATTGTTTAGGGTGCACAAACTAGCCTAGGATTTAATGCCTTGGAATAGGATTTTGTGAGTAAACTTCTCCAAGGCAATTAAATCAACATATGTGTCTAATACAGGGAGTTGAGAAATCCATTGTATAATTGGTAATATCATGAGGCTCTGCTAACATCGGAGTTAAGAATGAGGTCGCACGAAGTTTGTTGAAGGGATAACCCCTGGATACTCACCTAGCGTCAGAGATATTTCTGTGGATTTGTTCGTATTTGGGGATCTTGCTAGTATCCATACCTCTGTGAGAGGCGGTACTTTAAAGGTTTCGGGCTTTGCTACCTTGCCCATATGGTAATCCAGACTTACGATTGTTTTCCTATGCATCAGTTATACAGTGGTTGATTAGTTGCTTGACTTAGGTTTCTCATAGGTTACTTGCAGGGGTTATTCTGCTTATATCCTGAGTCAGATAGGGGTCAAACAACACACAACCTTTATGGAAGATTACCTCTCCTGGGGGATCTAACCGACTGGTTGTTAAGCCTACAAGGGCCCTTATAAATGATTATGTTACCTTCAAACTTTAGCAGGGAGTCTCAGGTCCCTCCTAGATGAGGCATACCTTCTTTAGCGAGGGAGGCCACTCAGCCACCTTAGCCCATTTGCATGCATGTTGGCCGTTTGACTTTTTGGGATGCTCTTTGATTACTAGTTGGCATTAGGATATCTTTTTATTTGTTGAGAGTCATAAGTCATCGTGGATTCAGACTAGCTTCCTCGCAGGTCTCGTCGGTTGTTACAGTTACCACCGCTTTTCGAGCTATTGCCTTCTAAAAGGCGTAGAGTTATTGGTAGTGGTACACACACATCCACTTTTCAGACTTGTGATCCCACAAGGATGAGTACTGAGTCTAGTCTTCAGAACACTAGGATTTCATCAACTCCCAATCCCACTATAGTTAATTTCACTCCTTCGACACCTCCAGCTGCTACAGTTGCAGTGCCGGAGGCCTACACCGGTATTATGGCTCGACTTGTAGTCAATGCTTCATCTCTTTCCTCTAACCCTTTTGGGGGTTTTGGCCACTCGCCAAGTTACAATGTTCAGACCATCCCCATGGCTACTAGTCCATTTTCTTATGGTATGCCAAGTTTCACTTCACAGTTTTCGACTGCCATCCCAACTATTGGCCATAACGTTGGCCTTGGACCTGGGGGCACTACACCTTCTTACACTCCTTTTCCATTTGATATCTCTCATGTTACCCAAGTGAATCCTAATGTAGGAAGTGTCCCCTTCCTTAACCCCAGGTCTAATTCTTCTACAACTGGATGGAACAACCATGCTGGCGGACAAGTTCCACCCTATATCCCTATCTCCTCAGTGCCGAATTCAACCAATAATTTTGGAATAAGGAATCCACTTCAATCCTCCAGATTCCCACTCGGAGGAGGTCAATATTATGTCTTGGGCACCCCCCAACCTGGATCTAATCTAGTTGGGGGCAGTTTTAACAACCCTCAGTTTGGAGCTAATCCAACTGGGGGAAATTTTCATAACCCTTATCAAAACATTCCTGCTGGAATGATGCCCAATCCATATTTCATGAATCCTCCCAGAGGAGGGTCTTTTAATTCCGGAAAAGGTTCTAGTCCTTACCAGAATCCTAGATGGAATGTAGCTCCTAATACTCAGTCTTTTGTAGGAGGATGGGGTCAGGTGTCGCAACCCCGTATTCCCTTTCTGGCCACGCTTAATCTGCCATATTTGTCTAAAATAATGAATGATTCGACGAGTCCTGATCCCACATGGCCCCCTGTCCCCACCAAGCTTCTATCAGACATTCTAAAGTTTGAGGGTAAGAATGGCGAGGACCCTGGTGATCACGTCACTACTTTTCACCTCTGTTTCTCATCAAATTCTTTGAATCATGATTCTATTAGATTACGATTGTTTCAACACACTCTTATCGAGATTGCATCACAATGGTATATTGAGCTACCTAGGGGGACATATGGGTCTTTTCAACAATTAGTGATAGCCTTTCTTAACCATTTTCAACTACCCGTTCATTACGATGCTGGCCTTGAACTTTTTTCAACTTTACGATAAGGTACCAACACTCATATTTTGGACCATATCTAGGAATGGCATAGGCGAAGAGGTTAGTTAAGACTCCCATACCCTCGACCTTTCTTTTAGAATGGTTTTTAAAGTCTTTGCATGCTCCTATTTCAAAGGATGTTGCTACTTCTGGGGTCTTTAGTGAGGAAGAGGCCATTTTTAGAGCCCAACAATTCGATTTGATCTATGCTCAATCTAGGATGTTATACCACCTTCTTCCCGACACATCGCGGTCGACTAATGATCCTAGACAGAGTCTTGGGCCCCATGCTGATGGCATTGTGGGGTCCACCAATGTAAAGTGCATAGACTCAACAACGAAGTCTACCGAAGGACCAACTTCATCTGGATCCTCCAAACCCACCCAATCAGCTCGGCAGATGTACATTCCGTGCATTTGTCGAAAAACCCAAATGGTGACCACCAACCAGATGGGAGTAAATGGAAAGGTCGAAATAATTGTAGAGGTGGGAATAATAAAACCAAGGACAAGAATAATAATGGAAAAAAAAATGATAATGCTGGACAGGGAAAGAAAGAAAAGCATAAGGTTAAGTTTCCTTGTAAACTTTGTACTGATGATCACCTTACACACTTATGCCCCAAACTTGCGAAGGCTGCGAGGATTTTAAATCTTCCACCCGCTATGCTAACGAATCCTTTTCCTCACAACCAGAACTTAGCCTCGATTTCTTCAAACACTAGAAATGCGCCTGGTGGGAGTCAAAACCCACCACTGCAAGATGGTGACCATGTTTGTATCAATATGGTTGACGCAAAAATTGATATAGCCACTTTCTCTCGAGATTATGGCTCTTTAAAAGCTAGTACCAGCCTAGAAACTCCTCCTCCACCCCCAGAGATGAATTTAAAGATTGAGAAACCAGAGCCATTGCCTCATATTTCGAAAGGAGTATTCAAGCGCTCTACCCATAACCCTAATTCTAGAGCCACCCAAAACTACTCTATTGTTGAGGATCTGGGCCAAACACCTTGTACGATGTCTTCTTTGGAGGTACTCCAGACATGTCCATCACAGAGGAATGCCTTACTCTCTGACTTAGGATCTCTAGAACCTAGTGGCTCGAAGATCATCAAGTTTGATGTAATGGATGTGAAGCCTCACTTACCCTACCTTGTGGCTTTCCAAATCCACGTGGAGTATTCTAAATATACCATCAAACGAGCGGTTTTTGATGAAAGTGCTGCCACTTGTGTGATGTCCTTAGTCTGTTGGAAAGCTATCGGTTCTCCAACCCTTTCAAATTATTCGACCATGTTGACCGCATTCGATGGTCATTCCTTCCACCCTCATGGTATTCTCCCCGCCTTTTCAGTCCAGTTAGGTGGGAAGAGGGTAGACGTGGAAGTAGAGGTAGTTGATGCACCTCTCAATTATAACTTGTTACTAGGTCACAATTGGACTTATGCTATGGTCATCGTCGTATCATCCATTTTCTGCACGCTTTGTTTTCCTCATTAGGGGGAGATTGTGACAATCGACCAATTATCCTTTGCGTACTCTAGCCCGAACGCATCTGTTGGACCGTCGATCCCTGTGGTAAAAAATTCTCAGCTAGCAACTGAGAATATCGGTGTTAGAATCTATTCTTCCCTCATGGGTACTTTCGACTTCTCGGCTCTGACTCACCACATTTACACCATGTCCAGTAAGCCCGCTTCAGTAGAGAAGTCCATCCCTTTCCACACTTCTTATCTTAGTGATGCTTGGACCCTACCTTCTTCGAATTCATCGATTGAAGGTCGGTCACATGCTGGAATGGCTATGCCACTATTGGCAGTAGAGATTGCATATCAAGCTATCCTTGACTCTTCTGTCGATCCCAATTCTGTTCCCTCACAGACGGTCGAGGAGGATCCAGTTCTTAGGCCCATGTCGGCCACTTCGTTATCTTGTTGACATGATTTCTTGGATGAGACTTTGCCTTCGGATGAATCCATCCTTGAAGCCATGAATGTTTCTGAGAGACCTTGGGACGATATGCATCATCGATCTTATTTTCTCCCAAGTCTTGAAAGAATTGAGCAAGATGATTTTAGATCTACCCTAAGTGAGATAGTCGATCATGCCATAGTTCCACTTGATACACATGGAATTTATTTCAAAGGGAATATGGTGAGTATTTCTCCTATCATCCAGATCGATATCTCTCGTACCCCTGGCAAGATAAAAAATGTAAATATAGGTGCAGATTGTTTGCCAGCAGAGATTTTGATCTACACCATCCTCTTCAAATAATTTCGAGACATATTCGCTTGGTCATATGAAGAGATGCCAGGGATCAACCCCCATATTCTCGAACATGAGATTAGGAATTACCCGGATGCTAAACTCTTTCAACAACATCTTAGAGCTGTTAATCCTAGGAAGGCCCCCGCTATTAAGGTAGAGGTAGATAAGCTACTTAATGTCGGCTTTATCTACCCGATTCCCTTGACCGAATGGGTATCCAACCCCATTCCCGTGAATAAAAAGCAAGGAACCATCCGCGTGTGTATGGGCTTTCGCGACCTGAACAAGGCCTGTCCTAAAGATAACTTCCCCATGCCTTTCATTGATCAGATTCTCAATGAGTGTGTGGTAAGAAAAATATTTTCTTTTATGGACGGATTTTCAGACTATAACCAAATCCAAATCAAACCCAAAGACCAACATAAGACGACATTCATATGTCCTTGGGGCACGTTTTCATACCGGAAAATGTCTTTCGGCCTGAAAAACGCTGGAGCAACCTTCCAATGAGCCATGACTTTCACTTTTCATGATCTCAAACACATAGTCGAAGCTTACCTTGATGATCTTGCTGCTCACTCTCACAAGAGAGTGGATCATGCTATGCACCTTCGACTGGTTTTTGAAAGATGTCGCTACTATAGAATCTGACTCAATCCTCATAAATGCATCTTTTGCATTAGATCTGGCCGTGTCTTAGGATTCTTATTCTCCAAGACAGGGATCATGGTAGATCCACTTAAGGTTAAGGCAATTCTTTAGTTGCCTCCCCCGCTCACGATTAGACAGCTTCAAGGTTTATAGGAGAAAGCTAACTTTTTGCGTCGGTTTATTGTGAATTATGCCAATATCACTAAGGGTTTCATGCACCTATTGAAAAAAGACACCTTGTTTATCTGGGATGAGTGAGCCCAACAGTCTTTTGATGCTTTAAAAAAAGCCTTGGTATCATCCCCTCTACTGAAATCTCCTAATTACAATAGAGATTACTTGTTGTATACTTCCGTGTCTAAATAGACCATTGGTATGGTTCTATTTCAGGAGGATGATGAGCTCTGCAAGAACGTCATCTACTATCTCAGTCGAAATTTAGTTGGTCTTGAACGTAATTACTCGCACGTTGAAAAGCTAGCTTTGGATGTCGTCCATGCAATCCAACGCTTACGACACTATATATTGCTTTGCAAAACTACTGTGGTTTCCAATGTTAATCCATTTCAATACGTCCTCACTAGACGTATCATAGGAAGAAAATATAATAAATGGATTGTCATCTTACAAGAATTTGATCTCGACTTTGCTTCGGCCAAGTCTAAGAAATCACTAGTTTTTGCAAAGTTAATATCCGATTTCCCACTATTAGATGAAGATGTTATTCATGTCGATTTGTTCATAGATGAACACATTTTCCTTGTCTCGTTGTCTAACCTATGGTATGGAGATAGTGTTTTATATCTTCAAACCTTGAAGTTCGCTCAGCATCTCTCGCGAGATGATCGACAACGTGTTAGATACCAAGCCAAAAAGTATACAATCGTCGGCGACAATTTTTATCGCCGAGGAATATATAGTATCTTACGTTGTTTCTTAACTCACGAGGAAGTCGAGTTAGTCCTTAATGATTGCCACAAAGGGGCTTGTTGTGGTCATCTATCCGGGCTTGCGACAACCCAAAAAATCTTCCGAGCCGACTACTTCTGGCCCACCATCTTTAAAGATTGTATTGAAGCGGTTAAGAAGTGTCACCCTTGCCAGGTGTTCACTCAAAAATTATGCTCACACCCAACCCCTGTTCATCCAGTCATTACCGTCGGTCCCTTCACCAAGTGGGCCGAATCAGTGCCTCCCATGAAATCCGATGGGAAGACTGCAACTTTTTTCATATTCAACCAAATTATCGCCCGGTTCGGTATCCCGAGTGAGATTGTCACTGATCATGGAAGTCATTTTCAAAATGAAATGATGATAGAACTAGCGTCTAAGATAGGGTTTAAACATGATCACTCGTATCCTTATTACCCCCAGGAAAATGGGCAAGTAGAGGCTATCAATAAGTCTCTCAAGACCATCTTGCAAAAAATTGTCAGTCAAAGCAATTCCAACGGGCACATCATGTTAAATCCCGCACTTTGGGTATACCGAACCTCGGTTAAGACTGCCACCGGTTTTTCTCCTTTTTAGTTAGTACATGGTGTGGAGTTGATACTTCCCATTGAATGTGAAATCCCTTCTCTCAAATTGGCAGTTGAGCTCCTACTTGACACTTTGGATTTAGAGCGATGCCTTGTACACCTAGAGAGTCTTGATGAGTAGCATCGAGCGCCTTTACGACTATTAAGGCAAACACAAAACGTGTCAAGGTTCAGTACGATAAGTTTGTCTGTCCCTGGTTGTATGCTGAGGGTGACTTGGTCCTCTTGTATGACCAAGACAAAGAACCGCTAGGGACAGGCAAGTTTAAACCCATGTGGCACAGTCCTTATATCGTGCGACGTGTTCTAGAAAAATGAGCCTACGAGTTGGAAGATTATGAAGGGAATAAATTGGCTGAGCCCATAAATGGGCTCTACTTAAAAAGGTATTACGCTTGAGTCCTAGGCTTGGGAAAAACCCTTTGTATACTAATGTAAATTTAGTGCATATACACCTTTTCCCCTTTTTTGTCTTTGGCTTGCTTATCGATTTTTCCCTTTTTTTGGCATATGTTGACAGAGTCTTTGGTCTACGTAGGATTCAAAGACAGATCCAGTTGTCATACACGGAACTTAGCTTCCGCCGCTTGGTTGATTTACTCACCTGAGGGTCTATTGGTGTCTTCATGTGGCATATGCATAGGGCCATCCACGAACAATGTGGTCGAACACAGCGCCATCATAGAATTATTGCACGATGATATCTCACATTGTATTTTCTCTATAGAGGTGCGCCTGGATTCTTAGTTAGTCGTATGTCAGTTGAACAGTTGTTAATGTTGATTAAGGTTGGTTGTCATTGATGTCAACCCTTGAAGAAATCCCCATAGCAAAAAGGCATGGGTAATGGACCCAATATTGTTTGATGTAAATATGACTCATTATTTTTTTGTCATGGTTGATAAGAAGTAAATATGGATGAACTCCAAAGTGGTCCCCTTATGGTGAAATCCCTCATGGGAAGACGCTTTGTGGAGTAAGGGAACCCATGCTTAATTGTGGAATAATGAGATGAAGGAAAGTGATTTTGTCAGAGAAAAT
>JASDQU010244004.1:98618-117528 GCA_032191745.1 Picea mariana | reverse complement strand
AAAAGCCTTCTGTTGCTTGCCTCCCCATTGAAAAACTTGCTTGACACTTGTCACTGCATGTAATGGAGCTGCAATGGAAGAAAAGTTAGCAATAAACTTTCTCCAATATTGGGTTGCTCCCAAAAAACTTCTTACCTCTGTCACATTGTTGGGCTTGGGCCATTCCAATATGACTCTGACCTTGGAGGGATCAATTTTTAATTCACCTCCACCAACAATATGCCCCAAGTAAATAAGTGAAGTCTTTCCAAACTCACATTTGGACATGTTCAAAAACAACTTTTCCTTTCTCAAAACATCCAAAACTTGTTTCACATGATTAACATGCTCTTCACGAGATTTGCTAAAGATCAAAATGTCATCCAAGTAGACAATAACACAATCACCAAGAAAAGGCCTTATGACATCATTCATAACTCTCATGAAAGTAGTAGGTGCATTTCAAAGTCCAAAAGGCATTACCATCCATTCAAACAAACCTTGCTTTGTTTTGAAAGTTGTCTTCCATGTGTCTCCTTCGGCAATCCTGATCTGATGATATCTGCTTCTCAAATCTAACTTAGTAAAATATTTATCATATTTCAATTGATCAAGAAAATCATCAATTCTAGGAAGAGGATAATGATTACTTACCGTAATCTTGTTCAAGGCCCTGAAATCAACACACATACGCCATGTACCATCTTTCTTTGGCACTAACACAATTGGAGATCCACATGGTGATGTGCTTGGAACAATGACCCCTTTGTCGAGCAACTCTTGGATTTTTTTTTTAATTTCAACATTCTCCATAACCGACATCCTGTACATACCAATGTTTGGAAGAGGACAATCTTGCTGCAATTGAATTTCACTTTGGATATTCCTTTTTGGAGGTAATCCCTTTGGTTCCTTAATCATCTCATCATATTTATTAACAACCTCATATAGATCAGATTTCAACTTTACATCACAACCTTGGAAAACTTCATTTTCAATATCATCTTTGGGTTTAATCATTAAGAGAACAAAATTCTTGCTAGCATTGACTAATCTCTTCATTTGTCCCACATTTACAAGTGATAAATTCATCTTCTTTGTATGGGCTCTAACAATGTACTCAACTCCATTCTTAAACAAGTGATACTTATTCTCATGACGATGAAAAATAGCTTTTCTATCATATAAATATGGGTTTCCCAACACAATACCACAGATATCCAAAGGAATAACATCATGCTCTACCTCATCAATAAAATTTGTAGTGATAGCAAACCTAAGTTTACACCTTCTTGTCACCTGTAATTTAGCATTATGACATATCCAACCAAGAGGGTATGGCTTAAGATGTGGAATTGTTTCCAATTTAAATTTCTTAACAGTGTCTTGAGATATAAGGTTTGCTTGAGATCCAGTATCAAATAGAGTATCTATTTTGGTATGCTTTGAAACAACCCTTATGTGAAAAAGTTCAATTCTCTCTTTTTCTTGTCGAGTTACATTGAGATTGTTGTTACTTGAAGAACTAGTACTTGCAATAGAACCATTACCTTGATAACCCATGGTTGTGATCTTTGTTTCATCACCCAAATCAGAACCTAAATCATGTTGTATGGTTGCAACAATCTTTGACTTCCCTTCGTTGCCAAACTTTTTGGGTCTTTTTTTAGGATGAAGTTTCCAACAATGGTCTTCATCATGGCCATCTTTTGAACAATGTTTGGATGTAAATTTTTCTCCCTCCTTCAAAACAGTAGCATTCTTTTTTCCATTGCCCTTGAACTTCCTCCTTCCTTTGTCTCCATGTCTGAAAGGCTTCTTGTTACCCTCATGAGTTTCATTACTTCCTCTTGCTTCCAAATGAGTGGCTTGAACACAAACTTCATCTAGATTTGAAGGATTAAACATGAGTATTGTATGTCTCAAATAACTATGTAAAGCTCCAATGTATTTGAGTAAAGTTTCTTGAGAAGACAAATCTANATGGGTAAAATTGTCTTTTAATTGCAACAATAAAATCATTCCAAGAGGTTAAAATTTTACCATGTTTCTTCATGTCCTCTTGAGTCTTGGCTTCCCACCAAATGAGTGCTGCACTATCCAATCTTAAATAAGTAAGCTGAATCTTAGTTTCATCATCTTGAATTTTTTGTATCCTACAATACACCTCAATTTGACGAATCCAATTATCTAATTTCTCAGCATTTACCTCTCCATTGTACATTGGCAATTCAAATTTAATATCAAGCTTTAACAAAGGAACTTGTGAAGGATTTTTACCATGTCCTTTTGGAGAATTTGGAAGAGGTATTGAACTGGTAGTAGAAGAAGAAGAAGAATATGGAGGTGAGGGTGGTGGAGAAGCACCATTCCCTTGTTGTTGGGAAAAACACCCTATGAACTAGCAAACTAGGGTCAGACTTGCATGCAGATTTTGAACGAATAGAAACTACTTTTTTACCTACAACCCAAGATTTAAACCCCTTTTTCACAGTAAATGCATGGAAAAGGACCACCAACCTTATTACCGACATTCGATGTAGATCCTCCATTGCTCTTCGATTACTTGCTTGCGTTGCTCCTTCCACAGATGACCTCCACTCAAGACAAACAACAACTATGCATGCATGCTACTTCTATACTCAAGGGTTAGAAATCAAGCATAAATTAATCAAACCATAGACAATTCATGCATTGGGACGGGAAAAGTATTCTTTTCATTACTGAAAGTGAATCAACTTACCAAAAGGCTGAGACCGGGCACCGCTCCTTGAACCTGATCCTGGGCTCCTCTTCTTCTGTCCTTCAACTGATTTGCGTTAAATCTCTTTTGGCATGAGGAAAGGATAAAGGGCTGGGACAATGGATTACATAAATGGGTAGAGTTTCTTCACTATATTTTTTCCTCCTCCAAATGTTACCCCTGCCCCTTCTTTTATAGGCTAGAAGGAGCTAGGGTTTTGGACGAACCCTCGGTCATGCATGGCCGCGAGTTTCAGTTAACTGACCCATAGCTTTTTGTTCAGTCTGCAACTTTCCTTTTTTTCATTCTTTGTTAGGTACACGCGGGTTTTTGTGAGTCAACTAGTGTGCACACACGTGCAATAATGGGTTAGGGCATGTGGGCCTTGACACAAGAGAGTTTTCAAAGAGTTGTTCAACAGAGTTTTGGCAAGGAAGGGATATGAGTTGGCCTGATGCCAGGTAAGCATGTGTGGTGAAATTTAGGGTTATAACAGATGCCCCCTAATGTGTGAGGTCAGAAGAGCATATTATGGTTGAAATACATTACCAATCTTTACTGATGTGCCGAACAATTGAGCCCAAGGATCAGGAACCAGGAGGTGTCATCTGCAAAATAAAAAATGTCTCATCGAGGCAGGCATACCCATGCTCGGGATAAAATAGAACCATGGCTACCAATCAAATACACTGTAGATCCATGTCAAATAACTATAAAGAGTATCCGCGAATAATACACAGCGGAGCTACATCTCAAAATCAGAAAGATATACATATAGAGTATCCATATTCCAGAAGTTGATTCGGCCTGATGGATGGACTTCAGAGCTCGAGAAACAACTTCAAAATCTACTTAAACTTAGGTAGGAGTGTAATATGAGTGTACGAATGCACTACCCAGAGGTCTTCGACAGCTCATCGGTTATGGACTTGATAATCTTAATGATCGGACTGAAGGCTTCAGTGATTTCGAACAAGGACTTGATTGGACGTTCAGGATGGTCGGGTATGCGAACAAGAGACATATTGTAGAGGGTTCGACTCAAGATTAGTGACAAAATTCGCTTGGACAATAGCACGACAAGTGATAAGACTCAGGCAACATATATGTTAATCATAAGTCTATGAAGCAGGAGGCAACACAAACTCTCCATATGTTTGGAAGGATAACCAAACTGTGGAGGACACAACTCTATATAGCGAGAAAAGCTTCCTAATGTCGTACTACATCCCATAGTATGATGATCAAAAATATATATGTGCTTTATCCAAGGGCGACTCATTATGCTGCCAATAAAGAAAATGCTTTTCCCATCCTCTTTTTGTGGTATATTTCATTTTTTTGTTATTTTCGATAATTTTGGTAAAAGAATAAAGGAATATTACGTTACAATGGAGGAACAAGTACTGCAAACATATGAGCTCAAGGCACAAGGACAAGACTGATGTTCTGGTAAAGTGATACTCAGGGTAAATCCTCCGGCGGCCAAAGGTGTTAAGACACAGAAGAAAACTGTCACAAGGCTGGTGAATAAGGTATGCAAATGCGGTTGATAGAACAGACAATGGTAACGTCCTTCGATGTAAGTTTAACAAGTCCAGAGAAGGTAATCTCGGTGGTTTTTCATATTTAGAGAGTCTGAAAAAGCATAAAAGGAGACTCCGTTGGGGTACCTTTTTCGACAATAGTCTAGTCGGTTCGAAAAAGGGATAAACTAGCACTGATTAGACGTCAATTCAAAACCATTTTAATGAGTGTGACAAGGACAAGATCACTCGACTATTTTTTCACTTTTAAGGAGTCTGAAAAAAGATTAACTATGGACTCCGTCAGGAATATTCTTCTGGACCAATTTAACGAGTGTTAAAGAATGAGGTCACTTAGCGATCTTTTCAATTTTAGGGAGTCTGAAAAGAGATTAACTATGGACTCCGTGGGGGTTTCTTTTACGTAAATTTAGTCCCTTAGGCCCGAAAAAGGAATAAAATTATACCTGAGAGTACTATTCTAAAGAATGGGAATTCGATAGAGTATACTTTTGTTCGTACAGTTGACCATCCGGACCAAAAAAGGGGTAAACTACCACCGGACAGACGTGACTTCAAATTTCAGTTTAACGATCGTGAAAGGAGACAAGATCGCTCAGCAATCTTTTCATTTTTAGAGGGTTTGAAAAGGGCTTGAAAGGAGACTTATTACTTTTTGGGAGTCCTAAGGGTGAGACAAAGAGTGAAAAAGACTCATGCAAATTAGGCTCAAACTCATATTTAGAGAAGACTATATGGACTCTCGAGCTTATAGTGTTTTTAGAAATGACATGGACACCATAATGCAACCAGGACCTACCTAGGGCATCCATGTTCTGATAATCTCTACCACCAAGTTGCGACACTTCTAGAGCAGATATGACGGTTTCGTGTCACAAACTGATGGGATCGATCCTATAGCATAAGAAAAATACAACGAGATGGAAAAGTTGGGGTGGTAACCTAACCTATATGCTCAAGTCGATTTTTGAAAAAAAATAAAAAAAATTATGGACTGTCAATATTTTTTCAAAACTCAAAAAAAAATGTCCCACTACCCGATCAAATCCCTCCCATATAACTCCTGGATCACTCTAAATGGTTTTTGGTATAAAGAAATTGATAAGGGAGGCCCAAAAAGTGACAAAAAGAGGCCAAAAAGTCTATAAATAGAAGCTGGCAGCTCATTATCACCATTGCTGATTTGGAAATTGACTCTGGAGCCAAAAGACCCCCTTTGCCAAAAATAGTGATTACGGGAGCTACAGTGGACGAAATGAACTTCTACTTGGACCAAGTAAGTACAAAATCCATTATCTAGTTATTCAATACTTCAATTTCATTATTTAGTTTATTTTTTGGGTGGGCATCGACCTTAAAAAGGTCGGCCCTAGGTACACGTGGGTTGTCTCTGGACAGGCCGCGTGTACATTCATGCAGAGTAAAGTTTGCCTGCATGTACACGCGACTATCACCTCTACATCCCATGTGTACCCCCCTTTTATGATGAAAAAGCAAACTAAAAGGAAGTACTGACCCTCCTTTACCTTGTTGTGTTGGCAGGATGTATGTCCAGTGGAGGGAAAGGGATCATGAGGCAATCAGTGAGTTGGTTGCAGCAGATCCGAATGTCATGGCCGTGTTAATGCAATGCGGTTTACTCAAATTATTTTTATGTCCATTTATGCGCGCACAACCAAGGATACTGAATGCCTTGATTGACTACTGGCACCCTGATGCAGCGACATTCATGCTAGAGGGGAAATCATTGGTGCCCACCACCGAGGATATCTATTTTCTAACTGGCCTCTCAAGGAGAGGGGAACGAGTCAACTTACGGACATTTCCTGCGGGGCTGAGCAAGATCTCAGAATTGATAGTTGAGCATTGTGAGGCTGGGACTGACCATGTGGGCTCCTAGGTACCCATTAGCAAGATTACTAAATTAGCACTACAGACTATATTGTTACTGATTGGGCGGATTACCGGCTCAACAGCCTTGCATCAAGCGTCGTGCGCACAGATGAACTGTGCCATCCAGTGCATGAATGCACAAATTTTTGATTAGAGTACCACACTGCTCGAGTGCATGAAGAGGCAATTGACAGATTGCCGACAACGAACACAGAGGAACTTCGGGTTCGGGACCATCTTGTGTTCGTTATTTTTTGAGAGAGTTCTGAGTTTCAGTCCTCGGGTTGTAGTACAAGGACATCAGGCCTCTTTCCCTGCAGTGTGTAGATGGGAAGTATTACTGCTGCGATAGGTTGTGGAAGGACCATTGAGTCCTTCGACGATGATTTCTTTGCTTGGCTGTCATGACAGATCCCTGTGATTGAGGACTACCCGTATGTAGGGATAGATTTCTCGAGAGATCCTGAGATACCCGTGCCTCCTGGTGAGGAGTGAGGGGAGATTGGTAAGTCTCCCCCTTTGTAGTTTTTTCTTTTTCATATATAATTTTTATGTCTTTTTGTTATATATATCATTTTTTTGTATGCCAGAGTATTTGACGGGTAAACGTTTGTTGCATGCAAATGTGGGACCCATGTGACCTGCTGATTATGCACAGAACAGGCATCGTCCACGGCCAGAAGCCGCGGCTTCCACCACTGGGGGAGTAGCAGTAGCAGGGAACCTCCCAGTCGGAGAGGCCAAGAGGGTCCTTAGACAAGTTGAGAGGAACTTCACTGCGCTCACTCGCACAGTCCCGATGGCATAGATAGAGGACCTGCCGCCATCCACTCAGCCTCATGTTGTGGGGGCACCTCGGACATGGGTCCGATTGTTTAGGTGTTTATCCCGTGCTGTGGATGATTATAACAGGGCCCATAGGCCCTGAACAGACTTAGACTTTTTATGTGCCACAAGCACCTACTTGTATATATTTTTTGAGGGCATAAGCCCGGTGACTCGTTACTATTCCCATTTTTTAGGCGCTTGCATCCATCTATGTACTCTGGTTATTTTATGATGTTTATATATGGTTTTTATCTTTTTGTATCTTATGGATTCTGTGTGAAAAAATGTATTTACATGTTTATATTCATGTTCTTTTATATGTGGGCAAGATGCCAATCTAAAATTTGATTAGCTAGAGTATCTATAATTTGGTTTAATCTCCTAGGAACATGAAAATATGTAATATAATCAAAGTTTTGTTCTAAGATACGTACCCTAAGGAATGGTCGGTGTAAAGTTGGATCATGAACCTAGTATACTCTTTTTAGCTGTGACACAACTAGTTGAGCGTCGAGATAGACCCGGATATGAGAGATACCCAATGACAAGGCATCACGAAACAACTCAATAACTGCACTATACTCGGCGACATTATTTGTGGTGTCACCTAAGCATATACCTCTAGAAGATAACAACTGACCCTGAGGTGTAAATATTACCCAAGTTGTGGAGGCAAGCCTCCACGTTTGTCGACTAGCACCATCTGCATACCCAATGAACACCTCGGACTCACTTGACATCTACCATATTGACAAAAGATAACATCAATGACATGTCCATAAAACTTTAAAAGAAACTTAAAAAGTAATAGTACAAAGACTATACATATGTTACAAAAATTTACCCACAGTGACCTGTCTATGAGTACTACCTCTTGAGGTAGAGCCCATTTCTAGGCTTCACCAAAGCATTCCCTTCAAAATCAACCAAATGATAAGCACCCTTTTTCAATACCTCTTTTATAATGAAGGGTCCGAACCACATGGGTTTAAACTTTCCAGCCCCCAGGGGGTCCTTGTCTTGGTCATAGACCAGGACAAGGTCACCTTCAGAGAAAATCCGAGGACAAACGGACCGATCATATTGACACTTGACCTTATGTTTGTGAGCTTCATTGGCCAGGACCACATCGCAATGCTACTCAAGGTGTACTAACTGTTCTTCAAGCGGAGAAGTGTCTGGCAATAACTGTACTGCCAATTTTAGAGATGGGATTTGACATTTGATGGGAAAGACTGCCTCCAGCTCATAAATGAGTTGAAAAGGTGAGAAAGAGGTTGCAGTCTTAACAGATGTTCGGTAAGCCAATAATTTCGAGTATAACATAAAATGCCAATTTGACTTGGCTGAGTTGATAGTTCACTGTAGAATAGTCTTAAGAGTTTTGTTTACAGCTTCCACTTTCCCATTGGCTTGGGGGTAGTAAGGTGATGAATGTTCCTGCCGTAACCCAAGCTTCGATGTTAATTCGATCATCATTTGGTTCTGAAAGTGATTGTCATGGTCAATGAAAATATTTCTTGGGATGCCAAACCTTTCTATGATCTGGTTGAATAAGAAGAGAGTTGCAGTCTCTCCATCATCTTTAAACGTTGGCATAGCCTCGACCCACTTAGTGAAGTAGTTGATAGCTACGATGATATAGCGGTGCCCCCTTACTGACGGGGGGTTGCATGTAGTGTAATCAATCCCCCACTTAGTGAAGGGACCAACTGTGATCACAGGAAACATAGGAGCGCGATGTGCCCTCATCTTCCGAGAGAAGATTTGGCACGGATGGCACTTCTTGACCGATTCGGTACAATATTTGATAAGTGTGGGCCAGAAGTAACCTGCTCGTAGAATATTTTGGGTTGTTTCCAACCCATATAAATGACTGCCACAAGCTCCAGTATGAAAATCGTTGAGCACTATGATGGCCTCCTCATGAGTGAGACATCGACGCAAGATGCAGTCTACACCTCTTCGATACAATGTATCATCGAGTATGAGATAATTATTACCCTGATGGCATATCCACCGACGCTCGTCATGAGAAGCAGAGGTGGGGCACTTCAAAGTTTGGAGATAGATAAGTGTATCTCCGTACCAGGGGTCTGAAGATGCAATCAAAAACATATCCCCTCGGTTAGGCGATTCCTCAAGCACAACGTCACCTGACTCAACTAGAAGTTCCGAAATAAGCTCTGTGAAGACCAATGACTTCTTGGACTTTGTTGAAACGAAGTCTAAGTAAAATTCTTGGAGGATGACTATCCATATACTGATTTTTCCGCCTATAACTCATCGTGTCAACCTGTACTGGAATGGATTCACGACAGCAATGACAATGGTCTTGTGAAACAGAACATAGTAACGGAACCATTGAACAACATGAACTGCTTCCAATGCAAGTTTTTAGATATGAGAATAATTGAGTTCCGGTCCTACAAGGCCTCGGCTCAGGTAATAGATCACGTATTCTAAAAACAAATCGTCTTCCTGAACTAAAACCATGCCTATGGTTGACTCTGCAACAGCCAAATATAATAAGAAATTTTCGTTATAGTTAGGTGGTCGTAGTAGAGGTGCGGTTGTGAGGGCATGTTTTAATGCATTGAAAGAGCATTGAGCGGCTTCGTCCCAGAAAAAAGGAACGTCTTTCTTTAGTAAACGCATAAAGCCCTTTGTGATTTTGGCATAGTTGGCGATGAAGCATCGTAAGAAGTTCGTCTTTCCTTGTAGACTCTAAAGTTGTAAGATTGTGCATGGGGGGAAAAACGGAATTATTGCTTCCACCTTAAAAGGATCGACCATGATCCCTGTTGTTGATATGATGAAACCTAACAAACATCCTGACGTTACGCAGAAGCTGCACTTGTTTGGATTCAAGCGAATATTGAAGTAGCGACAACGTTCAAAGATTAGTCTAAGGTGCATGGGATGATCCGTTCGCTTGCGAGAGTGTGATGCTAGATCATCTAAATAGGCCTTGACTATATGTTTGAGGTCATGAAAAGAAAAAGACATGGTCCACTGGAATGTGGCTCCAGCATTTTTAAGGCCAAAAGGCATCTTACGATATGAGAATGTACCCCATGGACAAATGAATGTTGTTTTGTGTTGGTCTTCAGGTTTGATTTGGATTTGATTATATCCCGAAAAACCATCCATGAATGAAAAATCTTTACAACCGACACATTCATCAATGATCTGGTCAATGAATGGTGTTGGAAAATTATCTTTGGGACATGCCTTGTTCAAATCACGAAAATCGATACATACACGAATCGTGCGTTGTTTTTTATTGACTGACACAGGGTTTGACACCCATTGAGTCAAATGGATAGGATAAATAAAACCTTCCTTTAGCAATTTCTCAACCTCAATATTGATGGTTGTTGCTTTCTTAGGATTGGCTAGACGAAGTTTTTGTCGAACAAGCTTGGCATCAGAATACGTTGTGATTTCATGTTCAACTATTTTCGGATTGATACCTGGAATTTCCTCTTAAGACCAGGAAAAAACGTCATGGAATTCTTTGAAAAGATCCGTGTAAATTTGAATCTCTTCGGAGGAGAAATCCGCTTCGACGAAGACATTCTCCACGACACCAGGGTTTTGGGAGATGTTGATGGGTATAGTTTCAGCGATAGTCACCATATTCCCCTCAGCATAAATTTCCTGTGTAGCTAAGAGATTAATAGGACATGGTTGATCTCCCTTCATGGTAATGGTGAATTCTCCTGCTTCGATTTGGCTTAACTCTGGGAGAAAGTATGATCTGTGATGAATATCTTCCCAAGGTTTGTCCATACTAGTCATTGCTTCGATTAGTGCTTTGTCAAAAGGAAAAACTAAGTCTAACAAATCGACATTAGCGAGAGAACTCTGAGCCCAAATAGGCTCTAGAAGTGGATCTAACTCTTGTGCAGGAGTCGTATCAGGGTTAGCTGAAGCTTGCTAGACTAAAGAGTACACTACCTCAATGGCAGACAAGGGCATGGACATGTCAGGGTGCCCTATCTCATCCATCATGGATGATGGGGAAGGAAGAATCCAAGGATACTTAAAGTAAGTTGTGCAGAACGAAGAAACTTGAAAAATCTCAACCTTATGGTGATTAGATATAAATTTTACATCGTCATGAGGAGGTGGGTAATCAAAGGTACCCATAAAGGATGGGCACAAACCAACTCCTACATTAATGACACCTAGTTGAGAATTATCAATCATGGGGACCGTGGATGCCCCCAAAGCTGGGTCAGGTCTGGAGAAAGACAATTGATCGATGGTCACTATCCAACCCTCATGTGGAAACAACAAGACTCGAAAAACTATAGCAACCACAGCTTGCATAACATAAGTCCAACTCCGTCCTAACAAGAGGTTATAGTCGAGGGGAGCATCGACTACCTCTACTTTGACACACACGGTTTTCCCTCCTAACTACATAGGGAAAGAAGGAACGATGCCATGTGGTTGGAAAGAATGACTGTCGAAAGAAATGAGGAGAGTAGGTGATGTAGACAAAGCAGGCTGGCTAATGTCCTTCCAACATGCTAACAACATAACGCATGTCGAGGCGCCCTCATCAACCACCGTGCAGAAGATATTCCATGTAAAATTTTTCGTGGGATGAGCCACTACTATCTGAAACACTACGTGGTAAGACAGGTGAGGTTTTTAGTCGGTTGTATCTAAAATGATGGTACCTAGATTACAAGCCTCAGTAGAGCCCAAAGCGGTGAACAAGGATTTCTTCTGAGCAGGGAAGCTTTGGAGGACCTCCAAAGCAGACATTGCACAAGGGGTTTTTGATAAATCCTCCACCACAGAGTAATTTTGGGCGGCCCTTGCATTGGGGTTGTGAGAAGCTTTTTTAAATGCACCCTTTGGAATGCATGTCCTTGTTTCTCCCAACGTCTTCTCAATCTGTAGAGGAAGAGATGGGAGATCAGCTTCTTTACCCTTCTCAGAAGTGCTCGGTTTACTGTAGTCATGTGCTCTAGTTGTTATGAAAGCATCACCCCTAACCATATATATGTTCGCGGATGAGGGATTGTTTGGAGGAGGGAAGGTTTCTTGGCTACCCCCTTCTGTGCTTGTAGAGGCTTGAGTTAAAATTTTCCCATGTTGAAAGGGATTAGTCAACACTACCTGTTGTTGTTGTGTGACAAGATTTTGGGCCTCTACAAGTCAAGGACAAAGATGGGTAGGGTGGTCCTCTGTGCACAAGTTGCATGGATACCTCACCTTCCATTTTTCTGTGTTGTCCCCGCCAGCATTATCAGTGGATTTTTTATCCCCCTTACCCTTCTTTCATTGTTTTTTCTTCCCTTTAGGTTGTTGGGTGGCCTTTGGGTTAGTCGACTGCACAGAGTGTACTTCTGACGTTTGGGCAGGGGGAGCAGCCAAAGCAGTAGTTTGGCTGGCCGCTGTGTGTTGTATGGATAACTGTTGCAATTGTTTTGTCAATTGCTCAGTGGGCTTGGTTTGTGTTGAACCAACAATACCATCGGCATGTGGTCCAGCTCTCTGTCTAGTTTCATCCAGTATCGAATGTGGCGCATATGGCAAGATGTTGTATAATAAACCAGACTGAGAATAGATGAGCTCAAACTGTTGAGCCCTCATGATGGCATCTTCTTCGAAGAAAAATCCGGAAGTCGCGACGTCTTTGGATAACTGTGGGACCAAAGACTTAAGGAATTACTCGAGCAGGAATGTTGGTGGGACTGGTACTTTGATTAGACTCTTTCGGTGTCTCCATTCTCGGATATGATCAGAGATATGGTCCGTTGTTGTCTGTTCGAAATTGGAAAGCAACTCTGTGCCAGCGTCGTATCTCACAGGTAACTGGAAATGGTTAAGGAAGGCCATCGCCAGTTCGCCAAAAGAAGAGTATCTTGAGTGATCGAGCTCGATGTACCATTTTGCGGCACTCCCGATAAGAGTATGTTGAAACAATCGCAACTGTATGGAGTCATCTTTCAATGAGTTAGATGAACACCAAAGATGGAAGGTAGTCACATGATCACCTGGATCTTCATTAGGCTTGGCCTCAAACTTTGGAATGTCCGAAGGCAACTTTGTTGGCATAGGATGCCAATGTGGATCATGACAAATAGGATTGTTTAACAACCTTGTCAAATCTGGCAAGTGTAAGGTCGCCAGGAATGGTAGTTTGGGTTGCTGCTAATAACCTGGGAAAAAGGGTCCTGGAGTTTGACTGGCACCAGGTTGCCAAGAAAAGTTTGGTTGCTAGCCTGGATTCTAGTAGAAACCATGGCCCTGACCAGCATAAGGATTTTGCATCTGTGGAGACATCATCAGCTGATTTCCCATAAAGAACATAGAGTGTTGGGTATGCATCCTGTTCGAAGGACTTTAAGAAGGATTACCCTATGCTGGTCCTGATGGGAGAGGCATAGTAGTTTGTCTAGTGTTCCATTGACTGTGGAAAGAATTACCCCAGAATGGAATTCCAGAAGAGGGAATGGATCCTTGTCGTGAGTTCCAAGGTCCTATTATATGTGCCCCCTGCGCAAGAATAGTACCCTGCGCAGGAGTAGATTGTCCAAAAATGGTATTTCCTCTAGATGGGAAAGCGGTTGATGAGAAAGAGTTGTTACCAAATGTCTCGTTCCAAGAAAATAGTGTCGAACCTACCAGCATACTGTGCGCTAGTGTTCCTTCACTCCCTGCTCCAAATAAACTAGTGTGTGTAGGCTGCCCGACGGACTGTTGATGCAGACCACCAAGCGAAGGGGACGAAGGAGGGATATGACCTCCTACGTAAGGAAAAACTTTAAAAGGGACAGGAGTGCCCCCAAGTTGACCTTGCAGAGGAGCGTTAGAGCTCCCTGCCCCCAGACCCAAATTCTGTAAAGTGGAGTGGAGTAGGTTAGTGCAGGACTTGTACCTGAACTAGGCATACCATATGAGAATGGGGGGCCTGTCGCACTAGGTGTGAAGGGGGTTGTGGCCACCGACATAGACGGGTTTGGTCCACTGTGCGACATAGTTGTGTCCATTGTGCGACGTAGTTGTGGCCGAGACCATGGTGGCTCAGACCAACGATGGTAATTTAGGAGATGACTCTCCTATGGTAGCAACTGTGGTGGGAATTGAAGAATTCCTAGAAGAAGTAACAGTGTTTGTTTCCATAGCTGTGTGAGGCACTGTCTGCCATTCATGAAATTGGATTGGTACAATAAACGGTGCCAAGATATCAGTGGTTGGGATTTCAACCGAGCCAAGATTGTCGGTTGATTCCCTTGGGAGTTGTTTGGGCACAAAGGTTTGTAATCTGTTCACTTCAAAATACCCTTGTTGGTCTAGCTTCTTCCTTAATGGTGGCGAGGGTGGCTCCAGTGTAACCGGTGGCAGGCCAAGAAGCCTTCGTGACCGACGGAGCTCGGGATCCTCCACTATGTGAGAAGATCCAAGACACGCTAAGGTATTCTAAACGTTCAAAATTAACACACACTAAAAAGAAGCCCCTAAGAGATAAGTCAAGAAATCACTAAACTATTTGGAAGAACAGTTACAACAACCAACACTAGAGAAACATACCAGTGCAAGTGCAACTCGAACACAGAAGAACCCTCTGGGTATACTCTATAAAGCATGGCCCGATGTTTGTCCTAGGTACTGCGGTATACCCCCACAGTCACTTGTGTATGTAACTAAAATGATTGGCAACTAGGTTGCCAGCACGCGAACAGTCACCAGGCAGGTACAGTCGAAAGTTGGGTAGACCACAATGAGTAGGGTATCAAGCCCGAAACCTATCAAGGGTATCGAGAGCAAATGGTACGAAAGACAACTGAGGACCTTGAATGGATTTGAGACCCATGAAGCCCCATGGCAAATTGAAACGACGAAATCCCAAAACAAGCCCTCTATATGTGTTCTCCACTACGATTGGTCCGGCTTTGGAGGGGTTATCTCCGCTACCTTTCCGGATGCGACCTCGTGTTTATCCACTATGTTAGAGGGGGGTCCCAGATAAATTCCAAAAAATTGGACTTATACACTCCCTATCTCAGACTCTAATGTTTGGTTTTGAATGGCCTTGAAGAGTTTCCTCTCCAACCTAATTCAAGGCCCTAGTCCTGAACTAGTTTGTGAACCCTACAAACATAAAAGTCTAGTAGATTTTTAAAATTAGCGTTTCTTTTATGGATTTATATTACATTAAGGGGTATGAGGGTGAAATTGATGATGTGTAAAGATGAAATCAAAAATGAAAGAAAAATGCTGGAAACAAAAGACTTTTACTAAATGCAAAATTTCAACAACTTTTCACAATTTTATTTTTTTTCTAAGATTTTATACAGCAAACTTAAAGGAATTTCACTCGACTATGAGCTACTTATGATCTAATTGAACTGCAAAAACTTACGAAACAAAAGACTTTTCCCTAGCTAATGATGCAGAAAAGCACCTTTCAACCAAAGAAGAAAATGAAAAGAGATTTTTTTTTTATTCAAGTGCTAGTAAAGCAACAAAGGGAAAATATCAACAAGCAAAAAACCAAGAAAAACAAATTCTGGCTTAAATCACAGATCGCAAAGAATCACACAATGGCAATAGAAAAACAAAGACTCTCACGCTTGTCTAAAAACCATAAAAAAAAAAGTAAATAAATAAATTTGTCAACTATTAACTGAGAAAAAGCAGGCTAAGGGTAAGATGACCTAACCTACTGACTGTTCAAACCTAGACTCAAACACCTGAGAGGAATACTTCTTATCAAAGGAGGGGATGATTGCCCCACCCTAAACAAAAAGTATCCTGTCTAAGCACGTGACTGTCACTAAAACAGCACGTGTGCAAACACGTGCTGAACAGAGACAGAAAGCGTGTACACGCAGGCTAACCTTGTACAGGTCGCGTGTATATCTAAATTCTAAGGAAAAATATGAAAACAGACAGTCCAGACCAGGAAGAGGCCTCTGGTATTGATAACCAGGGTCCCTTGAAGGCTTGGATGCTCTTTCTAATAGAAAAGACAAATAATGTAAGGAATAATAAGACGAAAAAAGGCAATCTGAGATAGGACTGTGAACCAGCAAGACTCACACAGGATTCCAGAAAACCCCCTGAGAATGTGTAATTCTGACAGGGAAGAGGAGGACTGCCTCTAAGGTTCTCTGAACTCCTACACGCTACTACTATCTCTACAGCTAGTGTTCACACGTGGGCTGTCATAGGATAGGGTGCAGGTACACACATGCAGACCTTTTGCAGGCTATGTGTACCTCTGTGTGTCTCGAAAACTACAGTCAAGCAAAAGTCAGAGAAATCTAGTATGGAATACCAGACTCCCTGCTAGCTTATACCTTACAGAAAAAGACAGGCAAAGAAAAAATAGAAAACCTAATCTTTAAACTACCCAAAAACTTAAATAAATCCAGGAACCCTAAAGAGTATTCTACCCAGTACGCTTGCCAATTCGGATGTTGGGAAAAACACCCTATGGACTAGCAAACTAGGGTCAGACTTACATGCATATTTTGACTGAATAGAAACTACATTTTTACCTACAACCCAAGATTTAAACCCCTTTTTCACAGTAAATGCATGGAAAAGGACCACCAACCTTATTACCGTCGTTCGATGTAGATCCTTCGTTGCTCTTCAATTACTTGCTTGCATTGCTCCTTCCACAGATGACCTGCAGTCAAGACAAACAACAACTATGCATGCATGCTACTTCTATACTCAAGGGTTAGAAATCAAACATAAATTAATCAAACCATAGACAATTCATGCATTGGGACGAGAAAAGTATTCTTTTCATTACTGAAAGTGAATCAACTTACCAAAAAGATGAGACCGCCCACCGCTCCTTGAACCTGATCCTGGGCTCCTCTTCTTTTGTCCTTCAACTGCTTTGCATTAAATCTCCTTTGGCATGAGGAAAGGCTAAAGGGTTGGGACAATGGATTACGTAAATGGGCAAAGTTTCTTCGCTATAATTTTTCCTCCTCCAAATGGTACCCCTACCCCTTCTTTTATAGGCTAGAAGGAGCTAGGGTTTTGGACGAACCCTCGGCCATGCATGGTCGGGAGTTTCAGTGAACTGACCCATAGATTTTTTTTTCGTTGGAAACTTTCCTTTTTTTCGTGCTTTGTTAGGTACACGTGGACTGTTGTGATTCAATCACCGTGCACACGCGTGCAGTAATGGGGTGGGGCGCGTGGGCCTTGACACAAGAGGATTTTCAAAGAGTTATTCAACAGAGTTTTGGCAAGGAAGGGATATGAGTTGGCCTGATTCCAAGTAAGCATGTGTGGTGCAATTTAGGGTTATAACATCCCTCCATTTCCATTTGGAGTTTTATCACCACTGTCTCCCTTGTGCTTTGAAGGGTTGGAGCCTTCACCTTGCAACCTTGTATTCCTTTCCATCAAGAGTTTCATCATTTCTCTCATTTCCATGAAAACCTTTCTGAGATCTTCATCTTCTATAGGAATATGTTCATGACTCTCTTCATGAGCCATACTTGGTGAATGCCTCCTTGAAACTTGCAGTGATGATATAATCTTCCTTCTTGAAGGATGAGAACTTGGCTCTACAATTCGACCTTCTCCTCTTGTGAGTTTCAACCTTGTGAGCATCAGAAAAAAAAACACTTGCAAATATTCAAGTCTTCAAAAACCTATGCTCTAATACCAACTTGATCTAAAAATTGAAGAAGACTTGTATTCATGAAATTATTTGCAAGATTTAATTCATGTGTTAAAATGAAAATGGATCAATTTTGCAACACAAGTTTTATAGAAATTACTCATTCAAGATGCATATAGACACCAACAATAAACAGTGAACAGAAAACACATAACACAACAAATGATAAAGGAGTTCACCCCTCTCTTGGGCTACATCTTCGGTCCAGCTTCCAATGGATCTTTTGTATTATTTTCTCAAAGTGTTCAAATATGTGCTTTACAATGCTCAAAATTCCAAATAGATGGCTCCAATGGCTTCAAAACGTTCAAAAACCCCTAGATGGGCTTTTTCGGCACCTCGTTTGGCCAAAAACTGAAGAAGATAGGCTTCCTCGAAGTTCCCCTTCAAACTTGTTGTCTTTGGATTGCCAAAATGCACCCTTGTTGCCTCAACCTAGCCCCCACATGATTTTATGTGTTAGAACTCAGCACTGGGCGCAACCACACAAACGGTGCGAACTGTAGGACGGTTATGGGTGCGCCTAGCCCCTAACCGCCAAGGCCATGGTCACAAAGGTCACCATGTGACCGTGCACTCACCCAAAAAGGGACAAGGTTCAAAGAGCGAATGTGCAATGGACAACTGGCGGTGTGTTATAACCATTTAAACCAAACCCCATGCACACATGATGGCAAGGTCATATGAAATATGTGGGAACCGGGGCCGGACTCCATTAAAATTTTCACGCGCATAGTTTAACCACTGGTCACATATAACATCGAAACCATGAATTTAAAAACCATTGGAAACGTACGTGAGTGTGGATTCATATGAATTGGTAATACAACCGCAGGTTGGGGCTAAGCCCTAGCCCGACCCCCCGCCGAAACACACCATATACAAACTTAAATAATTTTAAAACCATTACATAGTAAGAACTACTATGGTGGCGCATTAGTGGCGTGGACTTTGCAAAGGCTTTGCATGGTGGGGAGGTCTGGGGTTCGATCCCCATAGACTCCATAACGTTTAATCCAACAACCAATAACAGGGTGCCACGTGGCAACCCACCACTGGGCCACGTGGCACCAAACCATTGGACATAAAATGCCACGTGTCAGTAGACTATTCATCCACATATGCCAACCAATGAATTCCATGTGTTGTACAGTCCTGCCAATTCAACTCTGTCACATGTCGTACAGACATGCCATGTCAGCATTCATATGGACTATACAGTCAACATCCATTTTTTTT
>JASDQU010244004.1:65894-79840 GCA_032191745.1 Picea mariana | reverse complement strand
CTTCATCAAGAGTCCAAGTAGGATTTTTTGGAGGCTTATTTGGTGTAGAAGTTCCCTTTTTGGGTGGCATGTTGGCCAAGTATCACTTTTGAACCTTGATTTTGAGGTGGTTCTGCTAGACAATATTTCTTCTATTGTATCTCCCAAGTTTCGGCCCTTCTGGGTATGAAAATTTATTTTATGTAGTTCTATGATATTTCTTCTCTGCAATTCCATAGGTCTGATCAAAATTGGATGTGCCAAGTGGAATTTACGGTAACTTCCCCACAACTTGCCGATTTTTGGCCTTTATAGGAGATCTCACTTGTATAACATGCCCCACAAAAAATAATTGATATCAAATTTGAAAAATCACACCAGAAATACTACAGACTGTCCACGATAAAATGAAACTAATCCCACTCAATTTGGATACTCTAGGAAGAAGTTATGATTGTTTTACCTGGAACACCTTCTTGAGACTAGTCAATAGGACTAGTCAGATACCCTATCTTACACAAGGTGTATATACAAATTTAAGATGCCCCAGAAGCTTAAATTTTTACCACAGATACCTTACTAATTTTTGTATATATCCTCCATATTTTAGGGTCTGAAACATTACATAAAAGTTTTTATAGCGAAAATTATGCAATGACTCAGTTCAGGATGATTCCGGAACCCTATCTTGTACAGGTTGTATCTCCAAAATTATAAGGCCTCAAGAGCTGAATTTTGAACCCAAAGTACCTTGATCTGTCTAGTAAATATCCTCTAAGCAGTTCCTTTTGAAACATTGTAGAAAAAAAGTTATAGTGAAAATTCCATGGTGCCTCAGATGTAGCAGCAAAACCCCAAGACCTCGAGCTCTGATACCATATGTTAAGAACCAAATATAAATATAGCATAGAAAAATGTCAGAAAAAGTACTCGACACCTTGAAAAAGAGATAATTTCATATAATAAGCCTCTTCGAGGGGGCAACCTCCTTTTACCCCACTTAAATGTTCAAGCACAAGATGATTCAAAATGAAAATGTCTCCTTGGTATATATAGGAGACTAGGAGGTATAATTACAACTAATGGCCTAAAGCCGACATAAATAAAATAACATTACTAATATAATATGCCCCAATTAAGGGGTAATGAGCCAATATTAGGGCTTAAAAGAAGGAGCATTATTCTCTCTATAGATGTTAGGATTGGTCCTTCTAGTAGCCGTAGCCATATTTTTACTTTCAACATTTCTTGCCACCTTAAATGCATTCTACAATGATTTGGGTTCCCAAAGGCGAACCTCATGTTGAATGTTATCCATTAAAGTTCCTATGAATACATCAATCAAGTGCTCATCTAGAATATTTGTTACCTTTATATTCAATCTTTGGAAGTTCTCAATGTGCTCAGTAATTGAACCCTTTTGCTTGAGATTTATCAATTGGCTAAAGAAGGTATTTCTCCTTGCATCCTCATAGTGTGCTATCATTTCTTCCATGAAAATTGTCCAAGTGACAAGTGATTTGTGAGAAAAAATCCATCGATACCATACAAATTGATTGGGTTCTAATAATAAAGAATAAATTCATAACTTTTGTGTATGTGGCACATTATGTAGATCAAAGAATTGCTCCATCTTAGGTATCCATGTGATTGGGTCCTTGCCATCAAACTTCCTCATATTGATATTAGGAACGTGGTTGGTCTTCAACCCAAAGTTGGAGTTTCTCCATTCTTGATTCACCTTCCTTGTGTCCTCATCATGAATTTCATGGGATACATTTTCACTTTCAGGTGTCCTCTCTATTAGAAAAATTTTCAATTCTTCCATGATCTCCCCTTTGAAAGCATCCATCTTAGTATTTATTGCCTCAAACTTAGCTTCTGTTGAATCCATCATCTCTTGTAGTTCATCTTTTGTTACTGTCTTATTTTGTAAATCATTTATGTCCCTACACATTTCTTCACCTTCATCAAGAGTCTAAGTAGGATTGTTTGTATATTTATTTGGTGTAGAAGTTCCCTTTTTTGGTGGCATGTTGTCCAAGTATCACCTTAAACCTAGATTTTGAGGTGGTTCTGCTAGACAATCTTCCTTTTATTGTATCTCCAACATTTTGGCCCTTCTGAGTATGAAATTTTATTTTTTATAGGTCTCTAATATTTCTTCTCTTCAATGCCAGAGGTTTGATAAAAATTGGATGTACCAAGTGGAATTTATGGTAAATTCCCCACAACTTGTTGATTTTTGGCCTTTCCAAGAGATATCACTTTTGTAGCGTTCTCGGCACAAAATAATTGATATAAAATTATGAAACTCATACCAGAACTACTACGGTCTTTTCACTATCGAATGCAACTAGTCTCACTCAATTTGGATACTCTAGGAATAATTTATGATTTGTTTACCCTGAACACTTTCTTGAGACTAGTCAATAGGACTAGTCATATACCCTATCTTCCACAGGGTGTATCTACACATTTACGATGACACCGAAGTTGAAATTTCTACCACAGATACCTTACTAATTTTTGATAATATCCTCCAKAGTTTAGGGTCTGAAACGTTACATAAAACATTTTATAACGAAAATTTTGTAATGACTCAATTCAGGATGATTCCATAACCCTATCTTACAAAGGATGTATATCCGAAAGTATAAGGCTTCAGGTGCTGAATTTTTAACCCAACGTACCATGATCCATCTAGTAAATATCCTCCAAGACATTATGTCTGAATCATTGTATAAAAATGTTATAGAAAAAATTCCATGGTGTCTCAGATGTAGCAGCGAAACCCCAAGACCTTGAGCTCTGATACCATATGTTAAGAACCAAATATCAATATAGCATAGAAAAGCCTCAGAATAAGTACTTAACACCTTGGAAAAGAGAGAATTTCAGATAATAAGCCTCTTCGATGGGGAAACCTCCTTTTACCCCACATAAATGTTCAAGTACAAGATGATTCCAAATGAAAATGTCTCCTTGGTATATATAGGAGACTAGGAGGTATAATTACAACTAATGGAATAAAGATGACATAAATAAAATAACATTACTAATGTAATATTCCCCAATTAAGGGGTAATGGGCCAATATTAGGGCTTAACAGACAACAATATGGATGGTATACAAAATGATGATCCAAATACATTCGGTAACAATATGGATGATCTACAGTGAAATTTCAATGACGATGAAGATGATGCAAGTCAAGATGAGGATGATGATAATATTAACTACTTTAAAGATCATATGAACATTGAAAATGATGCACTAGATGAAATTGTTGTAGACAATGATGTTAATGATCAAGACTTCTAGATTTCATAATTATTTGTAATCCATGTTTAAAAAATGATTATTCTTATGGCCTAGTCTTTGAAATGGTTCAGTATTATTTGTGTCAATAAAAATCACTTATTGAAATATCGTTAAAGTGTTTAGGATATGGTATGAATTGTTGAAAGAAAAAAATAGGATTACTTGCATGCTTCTTCCATTCATTTTATATCAACATATGTTCATGAAAACACAAAAGTTAATAAAATATTAATTAAATGTGAAAGTATCTCAGAATGATTTGAATAAGAAACTTTGTTAACTTCATTATTTTTATATTGTTTTCATTTTAATGTTGGGATAAATTTTTATTATGTTTTATTAAGAACTAAAAATAAAATAATTAAACAAAATAAAAGATTTTAATCACCTAGAATTAGGTGAAAATTTAATAAATTAAAGTTCAATTTTACTTTCCTATTTCATATCAAAATTACAACAATAATCAATCTCAATGATTTCATTGAGTATTAATTAAACCCTCTCATACCATGAATGCATTCTCCTAGTCTAACCATGTAAAATTTCATTGCATACAGTCACATTTTGAAGAAATTTCAACGTTGGCCCCATTCACTACTCATTGTCTCGGGTCAGTTGATGACATTACAAATGAGCATGCTGGAATAAATTCCATCACATTTAAAGAGAGTTACGACCAAGATTCTATAGATGGGAATGATGAATGATGAAAATGATCAGACCACATAATGAAGGTTCATGCAAACGTGGAGGATTTTGAAGATTATGTGGGGACATCAGGCATCCTTGACTCTTGAAACCCTCGCCTACCATCAAGCCATGTGTCTCATATAACCATGTCAAATTTTTACCTAACCCCTAACCCATAAGTTATTTACCCTTAAATCCTTAATCCCTAATCCCTAAACACTTAATCCATCAACCTTATTTAATCACTAATCCCTTAACACAAAATCCCTAAATCCCCTAACCCCCAATCCATCGACCCTTAAACACTTAAAAACTAATCCTTAATCCCCTTAATCCATAAACCCATATGCCCTGAGCACTTAAAAATCAATCCCCTAGCCCATAATCCCTAACCCATTAACCATTAAACTACCTAACCCATAAGCACCAAATCCCTTATCTCTTGACTCTTAATCCCTTAAACCCTAATCCATAATTCTATTAACCCTTAATCCCTGTAACCTGAATCCCTAAATCCCATAATCCTCAAATTCCCTATCCACTTAACCCCCAACACCTCAACTAATTAACTATTTAGGAACATCGAGCACTAAACCCCATTCACTGCTCATCATGCGACATTGATGTATGACATTGATGATGTGTTGGAAAACATTAATCCATGAAGTTTTAATAGAGTTTCAACAAGCATTCCATAGATGTGAATTAAAAATGATGACAATGAGACTGCATGATGACCATTGATGCAAATGTGGAAGATCTCAAATATTATGTGGGGACATCAGGTATCCTTGAGTCTTGAAACCCTCACATACCATTAATGCATGTGTCTATTCTAACCATGTCAAATTTCAATGCATGCAGAAACAATTTGAAGAAATTTCAATGTTGTCCTCATTCACTGCTCATCATGCGACATCAATGGATGACATTAGTGATTGGAGTGTTGGAAGAGGTTCCATGAAATTTCAATAGAGTTCCGACAAATCCATAACTCCCCTAACCCTTGATCCATTGACCCTTGAATCCTTAAGCCCTAATCAATAATTAACCCTTAATCCCTCAACCTTAGTTAATAAATAATCCCTTAACACAAAATCCCTAAATCTCCTAGACCCTAATCCATCGACCCTTAAAATATTCTCACTAATCCCTAATCACTTAATAATCCCTAAATCCCATAATCCTCAAAGCCCTCATCCACTTAACCCCCAACACCTCAACTAATTAAATATTTAGGCTAATATGGATACATACAACACTACTTCTGGTGCAATTTCTAGCACTAACTAGGGTGCTAAATCATGTGCTAAATGGGGCGCAATTTATGGCGCTAAAGGGGGCGCTATTTTTGGCATGAAATGGGGCACAATTTTCGACGCTAAATGAGGCACAATTTCTGGCTCTATTAGTGCCTAATTTACCGCCTAAATTTTGTGTTCAGTGTAAAAAATGCCATGAATATCTCCATCTCTATAAATAGCACCTACTTGTTCAAAAAATTGAAGAAAAATACACTAAACCCAACTTTGGAAGAAAAAAAGGGAGAAAAAAAGGGAGCAAATCACAAGGATTTGTTGTAGTGCATGTACATGAACCATGCACATTAATAATTATACCTTATACCATAGCATGTTCCAACCATGAAATGTATCTCTAATATCATATCAAGCATCAAATGTATACTATACCATGTACCATAAGATATGTTGAACAAGTAATACCAAAAGTGTATCTCAACCAAGTACCATCACCATTAAGATATGTCTCATATGCATGTACTACCATATGCCAAGTCTATATCTCAATAATGTATCAATATCAATGGTATCAATGGTAGAATACTAACACAACAACCATACACCTTGTACCAATGTACAAGCAATGTATCTCACCCAACACGTAACATATACCATGAAATGCCTCTAGTCATATGCCTAAAGCATGCTCCTAAATATCACAAAGATGTAGTATCATAATACAATATGACAAGCCTGGATTATATTCCAATGTCACAAATATGTGCCTCTAACAAGGAACCATAACAACCATATACTAAGTACCAAGAGTGTGTTTCAAGCATGTAACATTCTTACCTCAACCATGTACCATCAAAGGCCTCCAAGACATACCTTAAGCATGTTCCATATCATCCAAGATTCAAGCCGCAAACAAATACATAAATGACATACCTTTACTCATGAGAACCTATAGAATGGTGACTTGGGAACTTGCTTCAGAATTTAGGAACCTAGTACTAACATCCACTCATGTTTTTCATGAGTTTTTCAAGTGTGCGCTACCTCTTCATGTACAACCTACGTACGTATGTTATCTCTTCTATTTTCAGCCTGCGTATGTATTCTACCTCTTCTACTATCATCCCACGTATGCCTCATAAAATAGGATTTTTAAGTTCTACAACACCTAAAATTTCACCTTCAACCCTCCTTTACTACCTCAGACTTGCGTAGCTTGATGTATCAATGTGTACCTGCAATAGACCTTTCACAAAATAGATATTCAAAAAGGCAGGGTTAGGTTTAAATGGGAGTTCATTGCTCTCTTATTTATACTCTCCAAGTATCTTCCTCAAGGGTTTACCTTCTAACTAAGTTTACCCAACTTCCTTCTTCTAGGGATAACTCACTTCTAACCACTTGTCCACTTGCAACCACTTTATCCACAAAAAGTAATCTCTCCACTTCTACTTGTTATCATTTTATTATTTAAATAGTTTCTCTTTGCAACCACTTTGGCTACTTTATTATTTAAATAATTTCTCTTTACTCACAACTTCTTCTTGCAACTAACTTTTATATAATTAGCCAATTCATAGCTTCTTTTCCCTTAACTAACTTCTTGTTGCAACCACTTTATTATTTAATTTATTTCTTGGTCAACCACTTTGAATATTCAATCTTCTCATAGTAACTACTTTACGATAATTACCAAACTCACAACTTCTTGTTGCAACTAATTTATTTTTAATTATTTTCTTAATGCAACAACTATACCCATGATTAACTCCTAGTTACCATCATTTTAAATAGTACACTTCTTCTAGGAGATTCTATAATAATTGACTTCTTTGACCTTATAGGGGCTTCTAGATAACTCGTGAGGGTTATCCAATGTCATATGGTCATAACTCTCTAACGTTGAGGAGTTATGTGACGTTCCACATATAACTCGAAATGGCATGACATGTACTATCCATCTAGAATAGTCTTACCTGCATATTCACTGATATTCATGCCTTTATTCCTAAAACAAACTTAGGTTTCTTACCCATACCTTTGTGCTACCGAACTTCTCCAAGGGTTGACATCAACCTACAATATCACTCTCCAAGGGTTGACATCATTGAAAACCAACAATCCAAACCAACTTTCCATAAACCTAAGCCAATTGTTTGACACTTTCTATTATCCTCCTTGAAAGAAATATTTCATTTTGAGGAATACAAAAACAAGAAGAGAGCTCTCCTCTTTGTGTTTGAGTCTGATAAAAAATTATACAACACCCAATTTTGGTTCTCCATCCCCCTTTTCTTCTTTGGTTACATTGATATTCTTTTATATTTGAAGCTGGACTTTTGACCTTCTTACTTATAGTACTTTTTAGTTACTAGTGCTTCAACTTCCCTACTCTTCCCGTTTCCATTACATTTTTTATTATTAAAAAATTAGAGACGTCATTACATAATATTCCTTCCTACTATAAACTCCTCAAGAAGGTGAGAAACTTGAAATATTTGGAGGTGAAGGGATCTCCCCTTGAAAATTTTGTTTATATGATGACCAACTACATGAAATATTGTTCATTTATCAAGCAACTATCATAGTTTTTCAAGGAAACTAGTTGGCCAAGAACAAAGGACAGGTTTTCACTCCATCCTTACCCATTTGTGAAAATGAATAGTTATTGAACTTTGTTTTCCTATATCATTCCTATAGCACGGTCAAGAATTGGTTTTTCATTTTGATCTATAGGAACCTTAGGTTAGATTATGTATTAATTCCATCTCTCCAATTGTGTCCAGTGTTCTGTGAGAAAAACTAATCTATTGCTTGTAAAAACAAATGAAGTTCCTCATTGGATTAGAGCTATTGAATCCTAATAGTCTCTCATGGTGGAAATAGATAGAATAATGATAAACCACTCCTACTGTTGCATCCATGAAATGTCAAACTCTATCCCTGTCTTTTCAAAACGATGAGGTTTCTTTGCCTTCTACTTCCTTTTATAATATTTCTGTGTGATTTTCCTTAACATGTAATTACAGGATGAGAGTGTTGTCATAGCTGTCTTGCTCAATTTTCCTACTCTAAATGACACTTCCATCATTAATTATCAGGGGTCTATATTATTTTCGAGGGCTGGTGATCTGGGATTTCTCTTCAACTCATAATCTCCTTCATGCCTTTGTTATATCTATTTTTTTTGTCTGTAAACAATGTGTCCCTTCTTCCTTTAGGTATAGTCATTGTTGTTCAGGGTTTTTGCATCGAAATATTCTTTTTCCCTTATCTCTATTCATTTCATTGATCTCTTGGAACCTAAAAAGGCACAATTGGTTATTAGTGTGAATATCGTGATAACTAAATTTACTTGTGTTTGTCTCATGTCTATCCTAGATCCCATGTACTAGATGTTCTTTTCTCATGCTGTAGGGATTTTATGTGCATGAGATGACAAATTGAATGATACACATATTAGGAAAGTCATGTCACTTATCATTGGCAAGAAGATTAGCAACACATTAAACAATTTTTTGTAACTTTAACCAAAGTTGATGAGTGGAGACTCATATGTTTTGGGGAGAATTCACTTATATATTTTTGGGCCATGAGTTCTTGGGGTTACAAGATTTTACGTATTATTTTTATGGTAGGGGAAAATATGTGTGAGGTATTATACATAGATTCTTTTGCATGTTCTTTGGTTTTCGAGTTCACAGATAAATCTTCGAATGGTTTAGAAATCTTGATTAGGTTTTACTTAGGGCACAATTTTGAGAAGGCTTTACGGAATTTCAGGGAACAAGGTTTGCAGTGTGGGTTTTAAATGCGCTTTCAGGTGTGATTAACTCCTCAAAAGATACACCTGTCAAGGTAAGTACCGAAAAGGATCAAATATTCTATGGTGGTCTCCGCAGAGGAAACATTCACAAGCATTTGGTCTATGTGGTGTGTAGGTCATAGGTTTCCGGAGGGTCATTGCTTGAGGTTCTGCAATGACTTTTACAAAAACTCTTTTACCATTTTTAGTCCTTTAAATGTTCCTAGTTATTAAGAGGAACGATGCTAAGGATCCTTCAAACATAAAATCAGGGATGAATTTTAAGGTTAACTTGCTTTATTAAGGGCGGTATGCATAATTATTCTCTCCTCAAAGAACACTATTGTTACATATAGGAAGATTGGGCTTTCCTGTGACTAACAGGGGAAATTTATATTTTATTGTACTAGAATTTAAGGAATAAACAATGACTGACTATGTGGAAAGAGAGGATCACATGTAAGGTATTCAATTGGGATAAATATTGTCAGGCGGATGTGGAGAATAACATATTGAGCATTAAAGAATTCAGTAGTTTCCACAATTATGCATTCAAATTTAAATCATATGCATTTAAAATGATGAATTCCTCCAAAACATTCATACAATCAGATAATCTGCAGTCGTATGAATAATCTAAACAATACATGAATAAATATTGGTCAATTGCATGAAATCAATTTCATTCATCAAACTCTAAACACATTTACAACATATATGGGTCAAAAGTTGTTGTTGAAATATTTTATTGATAAATTGAGTACATTACAAAGATGGAATATGGATCAATATAATGGAGAAGAAAGAGAGATAGGATTACATCCTAATAAAAAAAACATTATTGAATCCTTGTCAATGTCCATGGCTTCCCCTTCTAATATGTCTTTGTAAGTTGGATTGACCTCTAGACTTTGAGGGTCAGACATTCATTCTCTCTATGTCTGCTCATAATGAGAAAATGATCCTGATAACATATTTATAACTTCTACTTGTAAGAAACCACTTCTTTCTTCTTGAAAATACCTTAACAATTTCTTGATACTACTTCTTTATTATATACTGGTTGAAATTGTTGATCAATTTTTTTTTCCAAAATTAATTCTAATCAATACCCATATTAAGAAGGTGTTCCATGTGTACCACTAGTTTGTCCTTTTTTTGGCATCGATGCTTGCAAATACTTACACAACATTTTCCATACATTTCCAATAGGATATTCCTATTTCTTGAGGTTTCTCCTTATCTCATCCAAATCTGTGTATTTTTCATAAGAAGCTGGAGATAGACCCTTCAATATTAACTTGAGGGTACATAATATTAAAATTTCAGCTGCCAACATGTCATACGCATATTGTGCTTTCAGGGATGTTTCTAACCTTTTGAACCTTTTATCATCATTCCTTATGTTTTCTAACAACCTATAACATTCCTCCTCTAAAAATAGGTCTCGAGCACCATCCCATCAGTTGGGAAACCCAAAACTAATTATCTATTTGAAAATCCTCTGGAATGAAGATACTTAGTAACTTGAAAATTACCCTAATCGCCAGTTTCATCCCCTTCTTAACCATTTAATTATCTGAAGACACATGTCATATCATTGTTGGAAATTTTTAATTTCCCAAATGCACAAAATATTTAGATTACTTCATGAGTGACGTCATCAAGGTACAAGGGGTGCCTAGTGATATGTCATTCATCTAGGTGGATTCCCCGATGGCATGGTTGACAGGTGTGATAGTGTTTGGTTAGTCCATGTGTGTTCGTGTCATCCATGATATATTTTGGGTTCTTGCATGGAATGAATTGACTATACAATGGTCATCAGATGAGTTTTAAGGAATGTCATGTTTAGGTGGACATCCAACTGTTCGTGATAGGTCCACCTGGCTTCTTTCTTAGCGCCAAGTCATTTCTCATCATGTATGACTATTTGCAATACCACCGATGGTATCGCATGGGATTATCAGTGGTTTATTCATGTCAAAAATCCATGTGGAATGAATACCACAAAGACACGTTCAGAGCACCAAAACCACCATCGCATGCCTAAAATTTGTTAACGCCTGAGCATGTTGTGGATGCGATGCGTGTTTTGAGTCGTTGATATTGTGAGGTGGGACACACTCAAATATTAGTCACTGATTCCTTTCAATTGACGATACGTGTGGAATTTAGGTCCTTATCTCTCATTCACAACCCCTGGCCACTAATTTAAGCTCCTACGACTCACACACGATCTCCTTTATGCACCATTTAAGCCCACATGGGATAATTTAATCTCCTTTTGCATAATGTCTTCATAGTTCCTTATTTTTCTACATTTTCCATTCGTTTGGATGAATTTTAAATAATAATATTTATATAGGTGTGGTTCCAGTGGTATTCCTCTCTTACCATATCTGCTCCAAATCTAAAACTGCCTCTGAACCAGCATGCTCAATAAATAATCTGACCCCTGTACTAACATTGGCTCCAACGAAGACAAATGATCCCTATGATTTGTTGAGAACATTAAAATACTCACCTTATCCATTGGGATATGGATTTTGAAATCCCCAACATGTGATGAATCCTCTTTATCTGTGTAAGGATATATCATCCCCATATATCATCCCCTCTGCTCAACAACTTAACATAATGCTCCAAATTTTATTTGCAAAACAAAAGAAATGAAAGTACATAAATTTGACCAAAATGAATCGTTTAAAATTAATACAAAACTAAACTAATATAATACAATGGGATACACTAAGAACTTAAGATTGTAAGAAATGATTGAGAAATCTCGCATTGAAAGGATCTCCCCATACATCACCATTCAACTCAGCTAGCTCATAAGTGTTATTGCCCTGGACATCGAGGATTTGAAAAGGTACCATCCACGGATGGTTAAAGTTTCCATGTTTCCATTTGGATTCTCTTTTGGCATCCCATTTTAAAACCAGATCTCCAACAACAAAATTTATTTCCTTTTCTCTTTTGTCAAAAATGTTATCCATCCTCTCCTAATGTTCTTTTGTTTTAACCGACATGGATTCCCTATTTTGTTGAACCTCTATGAGTTGATGGATCCTTCTTTGTACACTATTTGGTTCTTCCTCCTCATCTTGCAGAAACTTCATGACTGGGAGACTAATATGTACTGGGAACACTGCATCTACACCATACACCAACTGAAAATATGAAGTTCCAATGGATCTCTTTGTACTTATTTTTTCATCCCATAAATAATACTTCAGGTGGGAATCTCATGATTTCTTGTTCTGTGAGAGAATTGTTTTTGTGATTCTGATCAAGATCTTGTTTGATGACTCTGCTAATCCATTTCCCTGCGGATAATATGAAATAAAATGTCCAATTTCAATATTATAATCTTGAAAGAATTGCAACAACTTTGCAAATTTGAAAACTTGTGCATTATCACTTATAATATTTCTGGGACAACCAAACCTTTCTAAGATATTTTCCTCCAAAAATTTTATGATGATTGAATCAATGCCTTCCCTTGTTGTAATAGCCTCAACCCATTTGGTAAAGTAGTCTATGGATTTACATATCCATTTGTGTTGGCCACTAGATTTTGGATTTATTTCCCCAATGAAGTCTAGACCTCATAGTTGAAACATTGCTTCCACTTTTATAGTCTCAGTGGCAAGGGTAGAAGCTTTTTCTTGCCCTCAAATATTTGACATTGAAGTCAGACCTGAACTAATGCATTAGTATCAACAAACATGGGTAGGCCAATAATAACTAGCCCTCAATATTTTATAAGCAGTGTCTCTCCAAGCATGATGGCCTCAACAAACTCCACTATAAAACTCATTTATAATGTCCATTGTTTGATCTTCAGTGATGCAATTGAGTAAAATACCTCTAGGATATTTCCAAACAATTGTTGGTCAGTAATACAATATTTTATTGCTTTTAATTTCACCGATCTAACCCTAGATTTATCCCATTTTCCTCAACATTTCAAGTGTTGTAGATAAAAAAATAAAATCTATGTACCAATTAGACTAAGAAAACTTACGCTCTACTAGAAAAATTAGATGCTCGACCTCCTCAATTACTAGCGCTACTGCAATTAATACTAGGGAAGCTAAATTCACTACTAGTACCTAGGAGTTCATCTCAATTAGTAATCTTGCAAGTCCTTGACCTTTTATCAATATATGAGGACTATTGATGGAATATAAGAGGAATATGGAATATTGTTTTCATCATAGATGGAACATATATCAAATATTCCATGTGTGGCATGCTCTACAATTTCTCTCTCTAGAATAATCCAAAGTTCAACAATGTCTGTCGTTTTTCCTATAACTCCTTTTCTAGGATGTTCCAAGAAGTGAAACTTGGAGGAATTGCAGAGAGGATATTGAATAATATTGGGTACATTTTTTAGATATTTATTCATTACATATATGGAGTTATGCTTGTTGAAAGTTATAGCTTGTGACTAATCCAAAAACTAGTCTTGTGAAACTAAGGTAAATATTGATGAAGATGTTATTCTCTTTTTGTTGAAGTTGAGGAAGGTCTGTAGCTATGTCATCACATACACTAGGTATGTTACATAGTTACAGGTATTTTTATATTCATTTTTTGAGGGCTACATGGTGATGATGTTATGGTGCATGCTTGAGGAAAGTCTTTGGTAGATTGTTGAGGCATTGGCACATGCTTGAGGCACATATTATGTGCATGGTTGATGCATATACTTGGTATATGATCTTGATTGTTTGGTACTTTGTTAAGATACACCATTGATTTTACTTTATTGATATATCCTATGGTACATGCAAGATACCAGATATAATAAATATGTAGAACAAAAATAAAATGCTAGAAATGGTAGAATAATAGTAATATATCCAGCATAATCT
>JASDQU010244004.1:53971-65594 GCA_032191745.1 Picea mariana | reverse complement strand
ATTAATATTGACCTTTATTACATCCGAATATATTGATCTACCTATGTGTGGGTTAGGACCCTAACATGTCCACCCCCTTAAAAACAACCTTGTCCTCAAGGCTTGAGATGTGGAAACTGTTGCAGAATGGTAGCTGGTTCCCAAGTGGCATCTGTTGGAGTTGTATCTTTCCACTGGACTAGCACTTCCTTGATGGTTCTCTAACGCAGGCGATGCTCACACTGGTCCAAAACTGCTTCTAGCTGTAGACAAATGGATCCTTCTTCAGCTAACTCGAGAAGGTTGGTTTGAATTTGGCACCTAGTTCTAATCACCTTCTTTATGCATGAAACATGAAAAAATGGATGTAGCTTCGACTGATTGGACAGAGCTAACTGATACGCGACTTGTCCCAGACACTTGAGAACTGTATAAGGACCATAAAATTTGGGCGCTAGCTTCTGACAATGCTCAGCCTTGAGGGAAGTTTTCTTGTATGGTTGCAGTCGCAGAAACACCTGATCCCCTTCTGCAAATTGATGTTCATAGCAACCTTGATCTGCTTGTTTCTTCATGTGATTCTATGCCATGACCAAGTTCTCTTTAAGGGTATGAATAATATCCTCTCGAACTGTAAGTGTTTGGTCAACTGCCTGGACCTTTGAGGTACCCGGTAAGTATGAGGGAACTGAAGGTGTCTTCTGTCCATATACCGCTTCAAAAGGAGTCATGCGAGTAGTTGTATGGTAGGAAGTGTTGTACCACCATTCGGCTAGGGATAGCCATTGAGCCCACTAATGTTGTTTTTCAGAGGCAAAACACCTCAAATATGTTTCCAAACACTTGTTGACAACTTCCGTTTGACCATCAGTCTAGGGATGATAAGTTGTGTTGAGATGTAATTGGGTACCCTGTAGCTTAAACAGTTCTTGCCCAAAATTTCTTGTGAAAGTTGGGTCTCGATCAGAAACAATAGAGTGCAGCAAGCCATGAAGCTTAAAGACCTTGTCCATGAAAAGTTGAGCCACCATGGATGTAGTAAATGGGTGTTGAAGAGCGCAGAAATGAGAATACTTGGAATGGCAATCCACAACCACCATTATGACTGATTTATTCCCTGATTTGGGTAAGCGAGTAATAAATTCCATATAGATATCCTTCCAAATAGCAAGTGGAATTGGAAGTGGTTGTACTGTGCCGAGAGATTTGACTGTTTCTCCCTTGTTGTGTTGACACAACTCACATTCAGTGACAAAATTACGGATGTCCTGTTTCATACCATCCCAGAAAAAAGAACGTTTGACCCTGTCATATGTTTTGGTGAACCCTGAGTGCCCCGCTGTGGGTGTAGCATGAAGCTCAGAAAGTACCGTGGATTTAATCTTTGATTGTTTACTTAAATACAAATGGCCTTTGTATCAAAGCTCATCCTGGAGCCAAGAGTACCCTGGGGGAGCTGGAGCCTTAGTCTGAAATTGTTGGATTAGATGTGAACTTTTGGGATCTTGAAGCCATTCCTGGCGCACAGCTTGGAGCCAGTCGGGTACAATGAAGAAAAGAGAAAAAAGGGATCCTTCTTCTTCATATTTTCGGGACAGTGCATCCACTACTACATTGTCTTTGCCCTTCTTGTAAATGATCTCATAATCATAACCAAAGAGCTTAGTCACCCATTTTTGTTTCTTCTGGGAGGAAATGCATTGTTCCAGAAAGTACTTGAGGCTTTGATGGTCGGTCTTAATTTGGAAGCATTGCCCCAAGAGATAAGGGAACCATAGATCAATGACATGTAGAGTAGCCAACATTTCCTTTTCATAAATGGGTTTTCCCAGATTCCTTTCAGAAAGTTGCTTGCTAGTGAAGGCCAAAGGTCGACCCTCTTGCATAAGGACAACGTCGACTCCTTTCCCTGAGGCATCACATTCCAACACAAAGGTCTTTGTCAAATCAAGAAGGGCTAGAACCGGAGTGGTGCACATGGCCGTCTTCAAGGTTTGAAAAGATTGAGTAGAAGTTGGAGTCCAAGTGAAAGAGTTCTTTTTGAGGAGAGTAGTGAGAGGTGCTGCAATATTTTCGTAGTTCTTAACAAACTTTCGATAATACCCTGTTAAGCCCATAAATCCACGCAAGATTTTGAGAGTCTTTGGGTGTGGCTAGTCTTGCATAGCTTCAATCTTTTTTGGATCCACCTTGATGCCATCCTTGCCAACCAGATGACCCAAGTATTCTACTTCTGAGGCACCAAAAGCACATTTAGACTGTTTCAGGAAAAGTTGGTGCTGGGAGAGGAGATGGAGAACTTGATCCACATGAGTAAGATGGTCTTTCCAGGTTTTGCTATAGATGAGGATATCATCAAAGAAAACTAAGACAAAATGGCAGAGAAAGGGATGGAAGACATGATTCACGAGGCTTTGGAAGGTGGAGGGGGCATTACACAAGCCAAAGGGCATGAACAAAAACTCATAGTGGCCCTCATGAGTGTGAAAGGTTGTCTTGGGAATGTATGCCTCTTTCATACGTATCTGGTGATAGCCTGAGCAAAGATCAAGTTTAGTAAAGAATTGGGTGCCACTCGATTCATCCAAGAGGTCATTAATGACAGGAATGGGAAATTTGTCTTTAATGGTCAGTTTGTTGAGGGCATGGAAGTCAGGACACATTCTCCAAAAACCTTCTTTCTTCAGGACCATGACTACAGGAGAAGAGTAAGGACTCGTACTAGGGCGGATAACGCCTGCATTAAGGAGTTCCTGGACCATTTTCTCAATTTCATTTTTTTGTGAAAAGGGGTGGCGATATGGACATATATTAGGAGGAAGGCTTCCGGGTACAAGGGGAATGGAATGATCATGAACACCACAGGAAGGAGGGAGTCCTTGGGGAGTGGAAAATACCATTTGATGTTTAGAAAGGAGATCTTGGAGGTCATGTGGCACCGGGGGTGTCTCTGTTGCTTGTATGGAATTGAGTTGGGCAATGACACTAGAATGACCTTTTTTGAGCAGCTTTTCCATGCGATGGGAACTAATGACCTCAGGTGAACCAAAAGTGATGCCTTGTAATTTATATTGGTGGCCTTCCTGGTAGACTTGCATGGTTAATGCCTTAAAATCCATGAGAATGGGACCCAAAGTTCTTAGCCAGTCTGCACCCAACATAATGTCACAACCACCCATGTCGATAGCAAACATATGTGATTTTAGGTGGTAGTCACCGATTTGGAGACGCACATTTTCACAGTGCCCTCCACATTTCATGGAACCACCATTGGAAATCATGATTTGGAAATTGTTGACAACATGGATGTAGCAATGAGTTTCTTGGGCAATGTAGCGATGAATAAAATTATGGGTGTTTCCACTATCAACTAGAATGATGACCTTCTGATGCTTGATGTAACCGATTAACTTGAGGGTTTGGGGAGCAGAAAAGCCAGTGAGAGCATTGAGGGAAATGACGGGTTCTACTTCAGGAGGGTCTGAGAGAGGGGTTATGTTAGTGATTTCAGGTGACTCAGACACAAGGGGAGTTTCAACATCCTCTTCTGAAATATCCTCAGAGATGGCCATAAAAATATTTTGTTCCTTACACTTGTGGCCCGGGAAATATTTGTCATCACAATTATAACAAAGGCCTTTGAGTTGGCGTTCAACCATTTCAATCCTGGGCAATTTTTGGATCTTTAATGGGGCGGAGGGAGTAGCGGGAGTGACGGGTTTAGGGCGAGGGATAAAGGAGGGTTTTCGGTTTTGAGATGATACAACATGTTATGCTTCTTTAGCTCTTTTAGTAGCCTCCACCCAAGTCGAGGGTCGAGCCATGAGGACATGGGCCCAAATCTCCTCCTTGAGGCCACTGATAAAACACTCTCGAAAGAAAGCATCAGTCATGCCCTTTGTTCAAAAATCCAGTCGCTCAAAGGCAGTTATGAAGTATTCTACTGTTCCATATTGTTTCAACTTTGTCAAACGTCCCAAATGGTTGGTGTCCGTGTCAAAGCATTCATAAAGCTCAGTCACAAATTGGGTCCAAGAAATATACCCTTGACAAGAAGTTTTTCTCCATTGCCACCATTGCCAATGTTCTTGATCTAGATGGAGAACACCATACTGGAGTTTGGCCAAGTCATCTATGATACCATATAAAGAGAAATAATGTTCCATTTGGGTTACCCAACAAGTGGGGTCTGAGCCATCAAATTTGGTCACATCCACCCACGAAAGACTTAGGTCATGTCGAAAGTGATGGTGTTGAAAGGTATGGGAATGGGAGGAATGTTCGCCTTCGGTCTTTGGAGGTGCTTCAGAGAAATGGTCATCTGTAGGGATATTCAGTTTGGTGTAGAGGGATGCAAAGACAAATTCAAGTTGGGTGGTCAGTTCTTGTTTGACTTCCTCCATTGAGGATTGCATGGTTGTATTTATGGTTGTATTGATGGATGAATCAATGGAGGCAATAGTAGCACTGACTTGTTTCACTTCTTTTTGGGTCTCGAGGAAACTAGATTGCAAGGTGTTGAAGCGAGTTTCCAAATCTTGGCTACGAGTATGGGCCATGAGGATGGGTGAACTGAAAAGGTGTGGGCAGGGTAAAAAATTTTGCCAAAAAATGATATGGATGAATGTGATAAGGGTGAAGAGATGAATCCAATGGAATAGGTCTCAAATAATGGTGAAACAATTTCCAGACTTTTTTTTTTTTTTACATAGTCATACTCTGGTCTAAAGAATACTATAGAGAGGAAATGCCCAAATGCTTAGCCATAAAGAAATGTGTATTTACTTGGCAACCCAAAAACAGTTGTGCGGCAATAGATCTTGTCTATTTTAATTTGTTTATGTTTTTGTCCCCAAAGGGTTAGGTATTCAAGGGTTCTATAGACAAGGGTTTTCCCTGTGCTATAGCTCTCTGATATATGTGCGGGGTCCAATAGTAGTACTCAACCCATGATCTCAGGGAACTAACTAAGGAGGATAGACCGTACCCTTAGTCATACTACCCGACTACCCAGGTACTAGAGAGTATCTTCCCAAGTGTTGTTCTCGGTGACACTATAGTAGTCAAGTGGTCGATCGGTTTATCTAAAGAGGGCTTCAAGTAATCTAGGAAGATCCATACACAGGTGTTTTCTGATGCGCTACCACTTGAAGGGGTACCAATAGAGGTTACAAGGGTGGCCAACATATGTGAGCTTAAGTACCACTTGTATTTCCTGCATGTATGAATCCCTCAACCGTGGGTTTATGTGCGTAAAGACAGATCTCTGTGCCTTAAAGATGTCGGAATATGTCTCTACCCTAAAAAAAATTTAACCCACACTTTCTACAGAGGAAACTACTTTGATATCACTTGTAGTATACCAGATATAAAATGTATGCATAACTGAAATAAAATGCTAGTAATGGAAGAATAACGACAATATAACCAAAACATTCACTACAATAACACTGAAATGATATAAGAATAACAACAGAAATAACACTTTGAATCTGAAAGCAATGTTCACGGGCCTCTTCGAGGGGGAAACCTCCAGTTGAGCAGAGCTCTATTACAATAATATCCAAGCTAGGGTTCTCATACCCTCGGCTCCTATTTATACTAAAATGAAGCATCTATTTTTTTTTACACCTGCGGATTTATACTCCATCTTGAAGAATATTGTGGTGATGAAATCCCCAAATTCTTAACCAGAAAGAAATGTGTATTTACTTGGCACCTTGAACACAGTTGCGCGGCAATAGATCTGGTCTATTTTAATTTGTTTATGTTTTTGTCCCCCAAGGTTTAGGTATTCAAGGGTTCTATAGACAAGGGTTTACCCTGTGCTATAGCTCTCTGATATATGTGTGGGGTCCAACAGTAGTACTCAGCCCAATATCTCAGGGCACTAACTAAGAAGGATAGACCGTACCCTTAGCCGTACTACCCAACTACCTAGGTACTAGAGAGTATCTTCCTGAGTGTTGTTCTCGATGACACTATAGCAGTCCAATGACCGACAAGTTTATCTAAAGAGGGCTTTAGGAAATCTAGGCCGATCCATACACAGGTGTTGTCTGATGCGCTACCACTCGAAAGGGTACCAACATGGGTTACAAGGGTGGCCAATAGATGTGCGCTTAAGAACCACTTGTATTTCCTTCATGTATGAATCCCTCAACCATGGTCTTATGCGTGTAATGACAGATCTTTGTGGCTTATATATGCCAGAATACTTCTCTACCCTGAAAAAAAACTCCCACAATTTCTGCCAAGGAAAGTGCTCTAATACCACTTGCAAGATACCAGATATAATAAATATGCAGAACAGAAATAAAATGCTAGAAATGGTAGAATAACAGCAATATATCCAACATAATCTCCACAATAACACATAAATGATATAATAACAAGAACAGAAATAACACTTTGATTCAGAAAACAATGTTCACATGCCTCTTCAAGGGGGCAACCTCCAATCGAGCAACACTCTGTTACAATAATCTCCAAGCCAAGGTTTTCATACCCTCGACCCTTATTTATACTAAATATGTCTATCAAGAGAAGCATCTAGAGGAAGATCCTTCTAGAAGTGGAAGCTTCTATTAGGTCTTCTTACATTTGCCTTATTCTATTTTATTGAAAGATCTTATTAATATTGACCTTTATTACATCTGAAAATATTGATCTACCTATGTGAGGGTTAGGACCCTAACAGTACATGGTGTATGACATTATTTAGTGATATCGTGTATGGTTGAGATACATTGTTGGTACATGGTATGGTACATGTGTTGATGTACATTATTGATGTACATGGTTGATACATGCTATGGTACATGATTGATACTTGGTATGGTGTTGATGTACATGGTTGATGGTTGAGACATATGGTATCAGTTATGGTGCATGGTTGATGCACAGGTGTTGGTGCATGGTTGATACATGATTTGGTATAGGTGTTGGTACATGGTTGATGCACAGTTTGGTAAAGGTGTTTGTTCATGGTTGATGCACTTGTTTTGGTGCAGGTTTTGGTACATGGTTGATGCTTGGTATTTGCTAGTAGGGAAAATCCCCCTATTTCTATATTGGGTCTAGGTATAGGTAGAGCATTGACTTCCCTTAAAATAAAGTCTTATTCCTAAGCTACCCCAAAACTATCTAAACTAAAAAAAAAGAGAGAGGAAGGAATATTAGTAGGTTTACCTTTGGTCCTAACATCTAGTGTAGACCTCCTTCACTTTTGTAGCTTCCTGGATTGCGGATATCCTCCCAAAGTTGGCCTGCAAGAACACTTAGGCAAACAATGCTACAAATAAACAATCTCTACTTTCTTGTTTCAATTTTTAGATATAAGCATATATGAATTAATCAATAAATATATAAATACACAATGTATTGGAACAGGAAATAACTCTTTTATTCAATACAGAGATAAGAAAGATTACAACCTTCTTATCGGCAAATGCTCTGCAAACCAGGTTCGAGATCCTCTTATTTCTGCTCCAAGTACATCATTCCCATACTACCTCTCACAACCAACTGATCTTTTTGGGAAAAGGGAAAGGCTTGTATAAGGAGAAAGGGTTGGAGGGTGAATCTTGAGGCCAAATCTCAGAAAGGGATGCAAAACTTAGGCTAGAAGAGGAAGGGATTTTGGCAGAGTTTCTTTGTTATATTTATTGTTGTTTTAAATGAGACCCAAATACCTCTATTTATATGAGAAAAATATAGTTAATCGGTTTGGGGATGGGCTACAAGGGGTAAAATGGTTGGGAAACTGACTATAGCCTAGAAACTCAACTGAATTACTTGCAATTTTTGGAGGTAAATGTGGGTTGTCTAGCATCCAAATCGGGTATGTATGCAATCTAACTAGTATGTAGCTCATGTGTGTATGTGGGCTGTAGTGCAATAGGGTGTGTACATGTTCCAAAAAATGGTTTTTTAAGAGAGAGTCTCAACATTAATTTGGAAAACTGTGTAAGTGGAAAGGACAATGCCATGTATGCATAGGTAGGGAATTTTTGCGCTATAATAAATGATGCCTAATGTGTGAGGTCATAAGAGAAATTTATGGCCGAAATACATTACAATTTCTTTACCATTGGGAAGGCACGGAGTCGAGTGAGCCCAGGACCATAGTTTGGGAGTGCGCTCTCTGCAAAATAATAAAAATCTCTCCGAGGTAGGCATACCCATGCTTGGGATGAGCTAATCATGGATTCCAATCAAGTACATAGAATATCCATGTCATATAAATGTCTATATAAAGTATAGCCACAAGAAATACACAACGTATATACATCTCAAAATAATTTGATGATATTTAAGTACAATATAATATGCATCTTCAAGAAGTATTGACGTCTGCGGCTGGAGATGAAGACACCATATCTCGAGAAACAAATTCAATATATTCAAAAAATTAGGTAGGAGTACAATAGGAGTGTAAGACTCACTACTCTGAGGTCTTCGACATGCCGTCAAGGAAATACTAGAGGATCTCGATCATCAGGTAGAGAACTTCATTGATTTTGAATCTGAACTTGACATGATTCTTGGGATAGATGACTCATGAATGTCAAGAGACAAACTGCAGAATAGTCGACTCAGGTTGGATTAAAATTCCCTTGGACAAAAGAATGAAAAATGATGAGACTCAGGCAACGTAACATTGAAGGAGGCACCACAAACTCTCCATATGTTTGGAAGAGTAATCAAATGAAGGAGGACAGAACTCTATGTAGCAAGAAAAACTTCCTAATTTCATGCTCGATCCCAATGCTTGGGGAAAAAACTGAAGGATGTTTTTTCTCCAAGGGAGACTATCTTGCTACCGAAAAAAATAATTTATATCCCATCCCCTCTTTTTGGAATATTTTTTTTTTTGTCTTTTTCAAATTTTTAACGAGCTTGAAAAAGAATACTGAGTGTCTCAGTAATAACACTAGTTCCAAGCGCATGGGACATATTTATTCTCAAGGAAAGGAGTCATGTGAAGGATAAGGACACTCGGGGAAAATTCCTCCATGGGTCAGGGTTTCAGATCGCAAGAACAAAAGTGTTGCAAGGATTTCGTATAAGGAATTCTTTAAAGGTTCAGTTGAGAGAAAAATGAATCTGAAATTAGGACCAAGGTGTAAGGATGAGACATGCGATGCAACTAAGCATGACACACCAAGACTCCTTCCATGTAAATTTTTACAAACCTAGAGAAGGTAAGTTCGATGGTTTTTTCATGTTTAGAGAGTCTGAAAAAAACGTTAAAGAAGACTCCAGAGAGTTCCTTTTTCACAACTAGTCTAATTGGTTTGAAAAAGGGTTAAACTTGTACCGAAAGGATGTCTCTTCAAAACCATTTAAATGAGTGTGATTGAGACAAGATCACTCAGTGATATTTTCAATTTTAAGGAGTCTAAAAAGAGATTAACTATGGACTCACAACCTTTTTCTAGGTTTCGTCTCCTTAGCCCGAAAAAGTACAAAATATATCTAAGGATAAATCTCCCGAGCGAGACAAGCCTCTCGAGGCGTACCTTTTTCCGAGATAATATATTAGCTAGAAAAAGGGTTAAACTCATGCCAAATAGATGTTATTTCTGGACCAATTAACGAGTGTGAAAGGAACAAGGTCACTCAAAAGTATTTTAATATTTAGGGAGTCTGAAAAGAGCTTAACTATGGACTCCGAGGGGGTTCCTTTTTCATAAGTAATCTCCAAGGCCTGAAAAAGAGATAAACCAAAACCAAGGAGAATGTTATTTTCTTGAACATTTAGTCCCTCGGGCCTGAAAAAGGGTTAAACTTACGCCTAAGAATACTCTCCTAGAGAACCGAAGATCTTAGGGTATATCCTTATTCATAAAATAATCCATCTAGACCGAAAAATGGGTAAAATACTGCCAAACAGATGTTCCTTCAAGTTTAAGTTTGGCGAGCATGAAGGGAAACAAGATCGCTCAACCATATTTTCATTTTTAGAGAGTCTCAAAAGGGATTAAAGAATACTCTGGGGGGGATTATTTTCTCAATTAATCCATACGAGATCGAAAAGAATAAATAAACTCTCGTTGGATGTTTCTTTCAAAATTTAAGCAAGCTTGAAAGACAACAAACCATGCTCTTTGGGGAGTCTCATCGGTAAGGCCAATAATGATGACTAAAAATAATAATGAGGCTTCAATACGTAATTATGGTAGGACTAACAAGGACTCCAAAGCCTATAGATAAAACTCATAGCATGGATGCCAAAATGCAACAAAGGATCTACCTAGGGAATCCATGTAGAGGTAGGCTCTACCACCTAATTGCGACACTTCTAAGGTAGTTGAGAAGGTTTTGTGTCGCACTTTGGTGGGATCTATCCTATGGAAAAGTTGAAAATTCAATAATATGAAAAATTCAGGGGGCCAAAACTTAACCTATATGCAATAGTTGAAAAATTTACTTTTACCATGGGATAATATAAGTCTAACCCATATTAAGAAAATCACCAAACTAAAAGGACAAGTTCATCAGAATGACCCAAAGATAACTCAAAAGAGAACTTAAGTAGCCACCGAGTCAATAAAGGGGAAAGAAGGGACCAAATTAGGGAAAAAAGGAAAAACAATTCTATAAATAGAGGTGGACAACTCATTTTTAGCATTGCAATTTGGAAAATAACTAAAAAGGTCAAAAACCCTCTTCCTTAAAATGCAAATTCAAGGAGCTACGGTGGAAAAAAAAAATCACTTGGACCAAATAAGTACAAATCAGCCCATCATTTTAATCCATTTTTGTTTGTTTAATTTTATGTTTGGGAGGTGAACAACCTTGTAAAAGGTTTGTGTCTACATGTGTGTAGGTTGTCCATGATTAGCCCGCATATGTGTGCAAGCAGAGTAATACTCAGCCTGCATACATACGCGACTATCTTAAAGGTAGCCCATGTACGCCCTCTTTAATGCTAAAAAATAACCAATCAAAGACTAAAACCTCTCCAATTTTGTGTGTGACAGGATGTATGTTCACTAGAGAGAAAGGGAACATGAGGATATTGATGTTTTGGTTGAGGAGGATCCTGGGGCCATTTCTATGCTAAAACATTGTGGCATGTGGAAGGTTTTCCAGTGTCCATTCATGAAGGCACAACCGAGGTTTCTCAATCCTTTGGTAGAGTATTGGCACCTTGATGCAGAGGAATTTATGCTAGAGGGTCAATCAATGACCCCAACCACAGAGGATATTTACTTATTAACCGACCTCTCTAGGAGAGGGGAACTGATAAATCTGAGGACGTTTCCTCTAGGGACGTACACCATTGAGGACTATATCAAGATGTACTTTGAGGCCTGTATCAAGAAAGTAGGTTCTCAAGTGTCGATACAGAAGATCACCAACCTCCACCTTCACATCATATTGTTCATGATTGGTCGGATCATGGGATCCGAAGCACTCCATCAGGCCTCTCATGCACAAATGCATTGTAAATTTCATTTTTTGGAGGCTACCATATTTGAATATAGTACTACCATGATGACATGCATGGAGAAACAACTCACAGACTGTTGTAGGAGGACGAACAAGAACTTCGGGTTCAGAATAGTTTTATTCTCTTTGTTCTTCTTTGAGAGTGCCTAGTCTTAGCTCGATATGGAAAGTACAGGGGCATACT
>JASDQU010244004.1:26281-38325 GCA_032191745.1 Picea mariana | reverse complement strand
GCAGGAGGACCACTAGCTAGAGAGGCTGAGAGAGTGTTGCAACAACTAGAGAGAAACCTCACGAATCTCACTCATGCTGTACCCATGGAATAGATCGAGGATCTTCCCCCAAATATGCAACCACATGTAGTGGGGGTGCCCAAGACTTGTGTCCAATTATTATGGTGTCTTCTGAATGTCGTAGTCCACTATAGTAGGGTCAATAGGCCTAGACCGTAGATATTACTGTACCACTTATGTGCTGAGGGAACTTTTTGAACTATGTATTTTAGGACTTAAGCCCAACGATGTATACTGGCTATTTTTGAGGCTTTAATGCCCACTTTGTACTCATGACATTATTTTTTGGATATATATATATATATATATATATATATATATATATATATTGTCTTATGGATCAACATTTTTACAAATGTATTTACATGTGTATGTGTTTGTTTTAATTTTACATGTGAGCAACATGCCAATCTAATACTTGATTATCTAATGTATCAGTTAGTTGGTTAGATATCCTAGGAACATGAATATAAGTAATATAATTGAAATATCATTCTAAGATATGTACCCTAAGGAATCGTCGGTGTAGAGTGGGATTGTAAATGCGATAAACCCCATTTAACTAGGACACGACCAATTGAGCATCTAAATAAACCCGGAGGTGTGAAATACCATGTGACAAGGCATCATGTAGTAATTCTATCACTGTGTTGTACTCAACAGCATTATTGGTTTTGTCACCTAGACAAATACCTCTATAAGATAGCAACTTACCACTAGGTGAAATAATCACCCAAGTTGCGGAAGCAAGCCTCCGAGTGTGTTGGATAGTGTCATCCACGAACCCAACATAGACTTCGGATTCACTTGACATCTACCATAGTGAAAATGAAAACATAAATGACTACACGCCCACAAAAAGAAGAAGACAAAAATTTATTAAAAAAACTATACATATATACAAGAATTCACGCTCAGACAACCAACCTAAGCGTAATGCTTCTTAATGTAGAACCCATTTCTAGGCTCCGCTAAGGCACTACTCTCGAAATAAACTAGATAGTAAGCACCCTTTTCTATGACCTCTTTCACAATGAAAGGTCTGAACCACATGGGTTTGAACTTACCTTCCCCCAAGGGATATTTGTCTTGGTCATAGACTAGGACAATATCACCTTCAGAGAAGATCTGATGGTGGATGTACCGATCATATTGAAACTTGAAACATTTTTTATGAGCCTTGTTAGCCAAGGCTACATCTTGACATTGCTCCTCAAGTTGCTCGAGATATAATAGACGTTCCTCAAGTGGTGTAGTGTCGTGCAATATTCCCACTGCCAACTTCAGAGAAGGGATTTGACATTCAATGGGAAATACTGCCTCTAGCCCGTAAAAGAGTTGAAAAGGTGAAAACCAGGTAGCAATATTTACAAAGGTTCGATAAGCCCAAAGTGTTGAATATAACATCAAATGCCAATTTGACTTTCCTGAATTAATCATTCACTGAAGAATAGTCTTGAGAGACTTATTCACAACTTCTACCAAACCATTCGCTTGTGGTTAATATGATGATGAATGTTCTTGTTTAAACCCAAGCTTTGATTTTAATTCGAACATCATGTTGTTTTGGAAGTGACTACCATGGTCAATGACAATCTCCTTTGGGATACCAAATCGAGGTACTATCAGATTGAAAATTAAAAGGGAAATGGTTTACCCATCATTGTTAAATGTCGGCATAGATTCGACCCACTTAGTAAAGTATCCTACTTCTATGATGATATAACGATTCCCCTTGGCAGAAGCAGGGTGACATGTAGTGCAATAAATCCCCCACTTGGTGAATGGGCTGATGAAAATAACTGGGAACATAGGAGATGGGTGTTGCTACATCTTCCAACAAAATATATGGCATGGGTGACACTTTTAGACCGCCTCAACACAATCTTTGAATAATGAGGGACAAAAGTATTCTACGTGAAGAAGCTTTTGGGTTGTTTCCAACCCAGACATGTGACTGCCAAATGCTCCTATGTGATAGTCATTCAAAACAAGATTTTCCTCTTCGTGAGTAAGACATCGTCGAAGAATTCAATCCACCCCTCAACGATACAAAGTATCATTGAGGATGAGGTAGTTCTGCGCTTGGTTTCGTATTTGTTGACATTCATCATGAGAAGCAGAAGTGGGGCACTTCATAGTCTAAATATATACAAGTATATCTCCATACCAGGGGTCCGAAGATGCGATCAAAAAAATATCTTCATTAATTGGTGGCTCTTTGGGTGAAATATCACCACTTTCGACAATAAGTTCCAAGATTAACTCCACAAAAACCAAGGAATTTTTAGATTTCTCCGAAACAAAATCCAAGTCAAACTCTTGTAGGATAACTATCCATCAACTGATTTTTCCGCTAATGACCCGTCACATTAACACATATTGAAAGGGGTTGACGAAGACAATGATGGTAGTCTTGAGAAGTAATATATAGTGATAGAACCATTGGACAACGTGAATAGCTTCCAAAGTGAGTTTCTCAACATGTGAGTAATTGAGTTCTGGTCCAACTAGGCCTTGGATAAGATAATAGATAATGTGCTCTTTGAGCGCATCATCCTCTTGGACCAAGAACATGTCGATTGTAGACTCTGCAAAAACCAAATATAACAATAAATCCTTTCCATAATCAGGAGGATTGAGTAGAGGGGAAGACATCATGATGCATTTCAATATGTCAAAATAGTGTTGAGTGGATTCATCCCAACATAATGGGACCCCGTTTTTCAAAAGACGCCTGAACCCTTTTGTAAAATCGACATAATTAGCAACAAAATGATGAAGAAATTTTTCTTTCCCTTGTAGACTCTAAAGATGGGGTATTATGTGTGGGGGAGGTAATTGGACTATTGCCTCAACCTTTAGAGGATCAACCATGATCCCTTTTCTTGACATGATGAAACTTAATAAATGACCCGATGTCACACAAAAATTGCACTTGTTTGGATTCAAGCGAATCCGATAGTTGCGAAACTTCTCAAAGATTAGTCACAAATGGGCAGGATGATCGGATCTCTTGAGAGAATGTGATGCCATATCATCAAGGTATTCCTTGAATATGTGTTTGAGGTTGTTAAAAGTTAACGACATGGCCTGATGAAAAGCAGCTCCAACATTCTTCAGTCCAAAAGGAATTTTTCGGTACATGAATGTACCCCAAGGACAAATGAAATTTGTTTTATGTTGGTCCTCAAGCCTGATTTGAATTTGATTATACCCGTAAAAACTATCCATGAAAGAAAATACCTCACATACTACACATTCATCGACGATCTAGTCAATAAACGGGGTTGGAAAATTGTCTTTTGGGAAATCTTTATTCAGATCGCGGAAGTTCATACATACATGGATCATTCTTTGCTTCTTGTTGACAGAAATATGGTTCGATATCCATTCCATCAATTGCATGGGGTAGATGAAACCAACTTTGAGGATTTTCTCTACTTAAGCTTTTATCGCCACTTCTTTGCGAGGATTGATCAGGTGACGCTTCTGTTGGACCAGTTTAACATCAGGATAAGTCATGATTTTGTGATAAAAAATTCATGGGTCAATGCCTGGCATTTTCTCATAAGACTAGGAGAAAATGTCATGAAACTCTTTAAACAATTCAATATAGATTTGAATCTCTTTGGAAGAGAAATCCACTCCAACAAAGACATTTTCCATGATGCCAAGGTTTTTGGAGATATCGATAGGAATTGTTTCAAAAATACTTTCCATGTTTCCCTTAACATATATTCTATGCATAGCCAGAGGGTTAAGAGGACAAGGGATATCTCCATTCATGGTCGTAACAAACTATACTTCCTCTATTCTCCTGAGCTCATGTAAGAATTAATATCTATGATGAAGATCATCCCAAGGTATGCCTGGCCCAGTCATTACCTTCAGGATCTCCTCGTTAGAGGGTAAGACTAAGTCCAAAGGGTCTTGAGTAGCGAGAGAGTCTTGAGCCAAAATAGGCTTGAGAACAGGATCTAACTCCTATGTGGGAATTGGATCAGGGTTGGTCGAGTCTTGCTAGACATTGTTGTACACAACCTTAGTAGAGGATAAGGATTGGTTGAGTTGATGGGGAAGGTAAAGTCCATGGGTCTTCAAAGTAACTCGTTTTGAAAGACACAACTTGAAAAATTGTAGCCTTTGGCTAGTCGTGGATAGCTGAAATAAACCTAACATCATTGGAAGGTGGAGAATAATAAAAATTTCCCATCAAATACATAAATAATCCGACATCTAATTTGATAGTACCCGGCTGTGGGTTATCAATCATTGGGACTGTGGATGCCCCCGATGAAGGTTCAGGGTGAGAAAAGGATAACTGGTCAACAATTATAATCCGACCTTCGTGAGGAAAGAATAAGACTCAAAAAATAGTGGCTACAACCATGTTCATTGTGTAAGTCCAAATCCTCCCTAACAAAATATTGTAGTCGAGAGGTACATCGACTACTTCTACCTCGATGCACACAACATTTCCCTCCAATTGCATAGGGAAAAAAGGAATTGTACTATGTTTTCTGAACAATTGACCATCAAATGCATTAAACAATGTAGGTGACGGGGCCAACTCAGGTTGGTCGATGGCATTCCAACATGCCAACGACATCACACAAGTCGAGACACCCTCATCAACCATCGTATGAAAAATGTTTTGTGTCAATGATTTTGTGGTGTATGTGTTACACATTATTTTTTTCATCCCTATGACCATTAATGATGTAAACCTATATGTTTCCTTCATAGGGGTCAGTGGCCTGAGTTCCTGAAGAGAGAAGGGAGAAGAACTTTTCCTGAGAAAAGAAGTTGCATTTTCCTTTGGAAAAACCCTATAAAAAGGAAGTTTGTAGGTTTCTATATAGGCAGGGTGCAAGAATGCCTGATTCTCACAGGTTGCACCATAGCTAGGTTGTGAGAGGTTCGCAGGTTGCTCTATAGGCAAGGTGCGAGAATGCCTACACATGGGAAAAACAAGTGTTTTCTCAAATCTTCTAGAAGGAGAAACTTCCATGGTGAGGTGGCATTTGAATGGTTTGGATCTTACTCGCTTTCATGATTTAGTGGGATCATCCTAACCTCCTCACCTTATCCTCTTCAAATTATGAAAGGAGAGGAGCTCTCATGGAGAAAGTTAGCTTTTGAGCTTTGGAGCTTTTGGAGCTTGGATTGGGCTAAGTTGTATTTGGCCAAGAATTATTGGCTTGGTTAGAGTGGTTTTGAGTTTTGCCTTTGTCAATATAGATTGTGAATATTATCAGATCTGTGCTCCTAGAATTATTGGAGTGAAAGTGTGTGGGGAACGAAGGACAGTTGGAAGGGACCTTACGACATCAAGGCCATGGTTGTAATCTCTCTTTCACATTCAATATGATACAGTAATATGATTCTTTCCTATAAAGCTTGTTTTGCCTTATTGTATGATTCCTTGATCACATACATAGGTTTATATTGAGTTTATGCTATTACTATCACTTTAGTTAGTTGTGTTCTTTTGCAAGTTCATCATTGTATGAGCATTGGAATGAAGCTAGGATGGCGATGGCAAGAGGAAGTGACATTTAAACGGTATGTCACTCATCCCTCTTTAGTTAGTAAATTCAATATCTAAAACTTAAGGAAAGCGTCATGTTCTGGTGTGTTTTGTTCCAGATCCAGGTGGATCTAGGGAGATCAATTAGTGTCCACACCTATTGATTTGTCCGATAACAAAATTGGCGATTCAACTGGGGAACGGATTGTTTCCTAGTTAGTCTAGTTTCCCTTGCTTTGATTGCCTATTTTCTAGTTTTTGAGTCTGTGGGACATCCATCCAGACTCTCTGGATCTAGAAGTTCACTTAGATTCCCTATCCTTTTTCAAAATTTTCTTTGATTATAGACATTCTTGCACTATACCTCTCTATGGAATGCGAGAAGCATTAATGTTCACATTCTACTGTTAGATCCAGTGTGAACTTATCGCACCCTACCAGTGCCTAGCCTGCGAGAATACCTAATTCTCACACCCTACCAGTGTCTAGCCTGCGAGAATACCTAATTCTCGCACCCTACTAGTGTCTAGCCTGCGAGAATACCTAATTCTCGCACTGTACTCTACTGTTAGGCTGTGAACTTGTTTGTAAACTTTTTTGGATTGGGTCTTGTCATCTTTTGATGTCCAGTTTTGTTTTGATCAGATGGATTGAACTTTTGGAGCCTATATTGATCTGTTTACAGTCTGCTTGACATCCTTTGAGTTGCTTTTAGCCACCTTTTCTTTGTTTGGTTTTGAAAGATTAGTCTCTTTCTTTGAGTGTCTTTCAATTACAAAGCGTGTGTTTTATTTAGAATTGTTTAGGGAAAGATCAGATTTCTTCTGAATAGTTCGCTTTAAAAGAAAACTTTTAGTTTGGGTTTCTTTGTTTTAAGAAAGTTTATTATTGCTTTTAGTGAAATTTTTGAAACAAACATATTTAATTTCTTCTTTTATATTAGAATGGGGGCATCCTTACATTTGAAGTAGCGGAATTGCATGATTCTTGGCATTTTTTGATCCTAAATTATGAAAAAATTTCCCCCTCATGCATTGGTGTACAGTCTTTTTGCTCATTTCTTGAGAATATTGATATTGATGAGTTTTAAGATTTTGGGACATTGTGCATTTGGGAATGATAAATGTTTTCTCCTTCTCGTAGCATAGCTTTCATCGAAATGAAAAGATTGCATCTTCATCTCTTTGCATAACTTTCGAGTCAGTTGAAACACCATATTGTCCATGCCATTTTCCTTTTGAGTAACAACAGCCATAAAATAAAGCACTTATAAAAATTGATTAGACATTTTTATCTTTTCTGGTAGCAAACCTACATTAGATTAGTTGTAGGGCTTTGGAATAGGTGTGAAAGATAACTTTCCAAAGTTGCAAACAAACATAGAATCTTGAGTTAGGGAGCGGTTAAATCCACTTATTACATTTTGTCCTGGGAAGCCCTTCTGACACAAGGGTCAATCACGAGGTCGTATTGAAACTAGCAGAGTTACTCACCTTCCTTTGTTGGTCTTGGTGTAGATATTATGTGTATTATGGGGGTCGCTTGAGAGGTATACCCACAATGATGAGTGGAAGCCTTTCAATTTGATTTCAAGCTAGATACCCTGCCCTTGTGTGTGGATTGGACTATCGACTGTTTCCCTAGGTATCACTGTAGTGATTGGTAACCTTAGTGGCCTATTTCTCTAGGTTCTTTACACGAGGTGACTATGGAGGGGCAAGTCTTCACGGTACCTGGAATCAATGTTGGCCAAACTCACTTGGGCTCCTTGGAGGGTATACCCACGATTATGTGTGGGTGCTTGCACCAGGGTGTAAGTCCATTAAGTAGGTCATCAACATAACTTTTCCACCCACTCTATCTCAACCCCTTCTTACATTGTTCCCACGACGTTGGATTTCATCACCAACTAGTGTGCTCATTGTAAGAAGGTTTTGTTTGTTTGCTTGCTTCCTAGATTTTTATCATGTGTTGTTTGTTTTCCCTTACATACTCTAGGTTGGATTTGTTTAATGGCATCAGTTCCTGGAATGACCAATGAAGGAACCCCTGCTCCAGGGGAACCTTTTTTTTTTCCTTCTTATGGGAACATTGGTCGTCCTCACATCACTACTTTGAGCCTTCCAGGTCTCACTATTGGATTACCGATATGGTTGTTTTCCACTCAGGTAATCCCGAATGTAGTTAGTGCTTCAATCACAAGCACTTCCCCCCAAGAGCATCAACCTCATGTTGATCCTTCACCTTATTCACCAGTAAGGTATTCTTCACCTTCTTCACTTGCAATGTTGCCTTCCGTTTCATCTTCTTCGTCAGGTGAAAGTTATGAAGCTAGTAACCCGGTGAATAAGAAGAAGAAGAAAAGGAAGATTAAGAAGAAGAAAGATAAACAAGGGTCAAAGTTTCCAACCACTGTCAAACATGTTGGAAAACAACCAGTTACTGTTAATTGTGCTGGGAGTGTTGATGATGTCAAGATCACCCAAACAACCCGTAAGCCCAAGTACCCTTGTAGGCTTTGTAAAGGTAGCCATCTTCTTAAGGATTGCCATGGTCTATCTAAGGTTATAGAAGCATGGTCTACACACCCTCGCCAACCCATGTCGTTAGACTCTGAACAACATGCTGACGACCCCATGTCAACCAGTCATGATACGGTTGGGAAGAATAAAAGTAGAGTCAGGTTCCCGTGTATGTTATGCAAAGGGAGTCATCTCACTCACCTTTGTCCTCATATGGACAAAGCCTCGAAATTACTAGAAGACATGACTGTTTCACAACCTCAACTTCTAGTTGCTTACCATAAGATTTCTCTCAACCCTCCAATAGTTAATGAAATGATCACTCTGGTCCCTTCACCGGTCAATTCGATTGATCATGTCGTCAATTTGGTCACGTCCTTAGTTGAACTAGTTGACAAAGTGGTCGATCTGATCCCATCCTCGGTTGATCCCACTCTCCCTTTAGACAGTGTTAACAAAGTTGTTGATCCAATCCCATCGTCGATCGATCCTACTCTCTTGTTAGAGAGTGAAACCCAAGCAGTCAATCCTTTTCTAAGCATCGATCCCATTCTCCCCTTTGAGAATGCAACCCAAGTGGTTGATCCGATCTCCTCATTGGTTGATCCTACTCTCCTGCTAGAGAGTAAACCCGATATTTCCCATGTTTTTCTCATTGATACAGAATCTACCATGCCAGGGGATATTCCTCCTTCTCCCTTGGAACCCCCTCCAAGTTATGAGTCCATCCATTTTGATTGGGGTGTGCTAATTGGACCTTGTCTTCCCTCTCACATTGCTTTCTAGATTACAGTACAGGTTTGTGGTCGAGATGTTCCTTAGACACTGATAGATGAAGGTGCATCCATTAGTATTTTGTCCTCTTTTGCTTGGCAAGCTTTGGGTTGTCCTCCACTTGCACTTGTTACGCAGAATCTGTTAGCTTTTAACAGAAGAACTGGTCAACCTTTAGGGACCCTTCCTCAGTTTCCTGTAACTTTGGGAGGGAAAACTGTCTTTATTGATGTCATGGTAGTCCAAGACCCCTAGGATTTTTCTTTAATCCTTGGGCGTGATTATGTCTATGCCATGAAAGTTATCGTGTCTACTATTTTTCGTGTGATATCTTTCCCTCATGATGGACGGGTTGTGACTGTTGATCAACTTTCATTCATTGACCCTTCTTGGATTGCCTCCCTGAATGGTTCTTATATGCAAATGGTATTGCCCCTGCCATAGGTCAATTATGTGGTGTTGTCGCCCATGGCTTCAACTTTTGATGACTTAGATCTAGTAGTTGGCATGGTGATATCTTCAATAGGGTTGTTAGAGCCTGAGCTTTTTACTCATGTCACGACCCTCAACATGGTGTCCTTCTAGAGTGTGTTTCTTCCTTCCAGTGAAGACCTCTTGGAAGCCATGACCGAGTTTTGTCCCTTGACATGGTCTCCTTCCGGAGCATTGTCCTCTTGGTATCCATGATCAAGAAGACTTCGAGGATAGTTTTTGCGTCTCTGAGGCAACCTCGTTAAAAAATGAAACAAAGGTCTTTGAGCATAGTTTTCTAATTTCAATATCATTAAAAAATGAAACCACTTACGAGGATATTTTTTTCATCTCGGTCGCAACCTCGTTAAAAAATGAAACAGAGATTACGAGCATAGTTCTTGTTTCTATGTCAAGCTCGTTAAAAAATGAAATAGTTTTCCCCCTCTCTGTTTGAGTCAAGTCCTTCATCTAGTATTTGAAGCTTCATTTCCTCCACCTTTGTAGTTGGATGAAACGAATCTTTGGGGGAAATACTTCCAGCCTATGGACTTCATGATGAAGTAGAGCCGCTAGTTTCTTAAGCCGGGGGTTAAGTACCAACCTTCCATCTGTTATGCATTGGGAAGTCACAAGCATAGTTTTCTATGGTTCAAGCTTGTGTAAAAATGAAACCACTTACCTCAAGCATAGTTTCCTCTGGTTCAAGATTGTGTAAAAATGAAACCAGGTCCAAGCATAGTTTTGTTTAGTTTTTAAGCTTGTGTAAAAATTAAAATCTATCCCAAGCATAGTTTTGTTTTATTTTAAAGCTTGCATAAAAATGAAAACAATCCCGAGCTTAGTCTTTGTTATTTCTCACGCTCGTCAATACATGAGAATAAGTTACCGAGCTTAGTCTTTGTTCTTTCTCGTGTTCATAAATCAATGAGAATGTAACCGAGTATACTTTTATCACTTTTTCGGACTCATAAAGGTTATACGAAAAAGGAACCCACTGGAGTTCCCTTTAATCTCTTTTCAGATTCTCTAAACATGAAAAGATTGTTGAGTGATCTTGCTATTTTCACGCTCGTTAAAGTATTTGAAGAAAGCATTTGTTGAGTGATAATTTATATCTTTTTCAGTCTCTTTAGACTACTTTATGAAAAAGGAACTGAGAGAGTTCTCTTTTGAGTGTTTTTCCAGACTCTATAATCATGAAAAACCTTCGAGTTTTCTATCTTTGGACTCATTAAACAAACATTGAAAGACCCGTAGTGGGATTGAACCACTCCTTCATAGGGTTCGTTAAACATACTCCGAGGGACTCATCTGAAGGATGAGCTTACATTACAAGCATATGTTATCCTCCTTAATCTTGTCTAAAAATAAAGAGGTACTCACCAGAAATGGCGGGGGAAAAGTTTGGAAAGAAATGTATCTAAACCTGTATTCTATGGAAGAGTCGCTTTTGAACATGACACCCTTTCACTCGCCTTGTGTCTAGGTTGGAAAATCTGCTCGTCTCTTGGTCATACTCCTTTATAAGATTACAGATTGGTCTATGATCCCTGTTGTTGAGTCAGTATTTTCCAAGACAGTTGTCGTGTTGTCAATATGTTCAAAAATATGTCCAACTTGAAAAGCCTTCTATTGCATCGGCCATTTCTGCAGTCCTTAAGCCTTCTATTGCATCGACCATCCTTGAGTCAGTACTGAATCACTTCTTACTCTGATCTATATCAAATCTTGTTACTGATTTTGTGTCATTGATGGGGGATACATTAAGGCCCTCCTATGACGAGCCTTTTCCTGTCGATTTCAACTCATTATCCAGGAATTAGACTTAGAAACTAATTGGTACCTTGGAACTTGCATGCCTCAATGGCAGGTTTCCTCGCTTTTGACAGTGGGTTTTCATTATTGACCCCTGATCGGGAGATTCCACCGAGTGTTCGACCTCAGCTCATTGATTCACATTTGTTGGATTGTACTAGAGTACCTTGGGAGTCATTGACATTAATGGTGATTTCCCTCACGCTTGTTAACAATATACACTAATTGTTGATACTGAGAGGGGGGTGAATCAGTATCAAGTACAATTTAAAACCTTTTTCAACTTATACTTAATCCATTCAATTATATCCAATGAGAAATGAACAATAGTATAATATTTACACCAATACACCACAATACACCATGCACAATATATGAGAAATAATCAATATTTTTTGTTCAAGGGAAGTAATGACTTCCAAAGGTAGCTACAGCTTCCAAAATGTAAAGGGAGGGATAAACCTCCAAGAGGAAGATAAAATCCTCCAATATAAAGAGAGATCTGAAATCTCTATCCTTTCCCCTTCCTTCCACCCAAGAATATATGAGAAATAATAAAACTTTATTCAATTCTGGTCTGTTCATAAGACCCGACTTGTACAACATGCCCCACGCTCAATATTTAACATCTGATTCTGAAACTCGCACACAAGAAACTAAATTCCATACTCTTTCCAATGGAAGTGGTCCCACTGCATTTGGAGTCTGTATGAAAAAGTTATGACTGTTTTACCCGGAACACCTGTTTTTTGACTAGTTTCAGGACTGGTCACAAACCCTATATTCCACAGAGTATATCTCCATAATTATAGTGAATCAAGATCTAAAATTTTTACCATAGGTACCTTGATATGTCTTCTCACTAC
>JASDQU010244004.1:5866-16194 GCA_032191745.1 Picea mariana | reverse complement strand
GATGAACTTCTCGGTCTATGAAATGGCCTTACTGCATTGCTTAGTAGAGAATAAAGAAATAGCCGTAGGCGACGCTACCTCTGGTATCCTGTACAATTGTCTACCCAAAGTAATAATAACACTGCGGGGTCTAGAATCATACACAACATGACGCTTCCACAAATAAGGTTGTCCTTAAAGAACATCACAAACTTCAAGGGGAGCAATATCACACAATACCTCGTCTTTGGAATTCTTGATGTCGTAGGGCACATGACACTGTTGGCTGACACAAAGATCTCTTCCTTCGTGAAGCCAGTCGATGGTGTGGGACTGCAAGTGCAGTTTCATCGGAAAGTCTAGCTGCTTAACGACCTTTGTTGAGATCAGGTCCTTCTGCCTACCACTATCGACAATGAAATGAAGCAGAGCCCCCTTTACCCACATTTGTGAGTGAAAGAGTCATTCCCCTCCCTCTGGTTCTTCTAGTTCACTTGGCTAAACTTTGGTGGTAATGACAGTGGCACTGGGTTCAACATCGATAATCTGCTTCCTTCCTTCTGTATTTGATTCAGAGTCAGAATTGGCCTCTGACTCGGAAGCCTTCAACTCGGTCATGAGTGACTGCTTTGAGCAACATTCTTCAGTCTTGTGCCAAGGGATTTTATGGTATTCACACCATTTTCCCATGTCCTTCTTCTTCTTCTCATTGCCCTTCTTGTGTTGCAGCTTGGACTGGTTGTCCTGAGAGTGGCCATCTTTTCTCTCTCCCTTTCTGTGTGGGTTGGGGATGCCTTTTCCCTGCTTCGACTGTGAGGAGTTTGTAGATCCAAACTCCCGCCTCTTTTGTTTAAATTTMTGCTCAATCTTGACGACATATCTATAAGTCGTACCCAATGAGGCGATGTACAAAAAMTCCATTTCTATTTGAATGTATCTATGAAAACAACYGCGGTATTTGAGCACCAGATGTCACTCAAAGTCTTTGATACCCAGTTTGGTGCGCATGGTATGGAAAACATTGGTRAAATCTGGTACTGTCTAGTCCCTTTCTTGACATAGGGTGGTCCATCTGGTGTATTGGTCCTCATAGCTTCCAATAGGGTAATATTGTTCTTTAATGGCATCCCAGAAGGAATCCCATGTMGGGGAAACCACAAATATTGCAGATCCCTCTATGGACCTTTKCTTAGAGTAGGTATCCCACCATTCTTTAACATGGGGGACGACCTTGAGGAGTGAAAAAGTAATCTTTTCCCTATCGAAAAATTTGTGGATTGAAAAATACCCTTTGAGCAGATTCAACCATTTATCTACAACATCCGCATCTATCAGTCCTTCAAATAACAKAATATCAAAATTTACATTTACCTTGAAGGGGGTTGTGTGGCCGCTTGATGAAGATGTTTCTCCTATGGGMAACCRTCGAAGGATCTGCGCAAAGTTGTCCATCATTTCGTTCCTTTGTTGCACAARGGCTTCCTCAAGCAATACTTGAAAAGGATCTCCTACTGCATCATATTTATTTTCATCCCCCATGGGTTTTTGTCGGGTTCATCATGACCAATCTTACAATGGCTCGATTGGTTTGAGTCCCAAATTCTTGTACCCGGATCTTGTTGGGGACATGCACGAAGAAAAATAAATGAAGAGCATATCACTCTGATACCATTGATTCGGATTTAGGAGAGAAACAATCTGATTAATAGACTGAATACAAGAGACACAGAGATATGAAGAACAAAACATATACCAGTGAACAGTCTCTTCTATTGAATAAATAAAATAGGTTGAAACTGTAAAACTGCAAAACTGGAAACAACTTACTCGAATGGTGGTAGGTATCTCTGAGAAGAGATGTGAAATTCTATGCACATCCGTTTGAGCAGAATGATTACAATGAGGCTCTAGAGGCCTTTTTAACAATACTCATGAATGCCAAAACCCTAGACATCCAAAAACCTAACCCTAGGAGATGAAACGCCAAAAGTTATGTGGGCCCCTATGGGTAAGTTGGTACCTCAACTTCCTGGGGTCGTAAATTTTGCATACGACCTCCATTTTAGGCGTGTGATAGCCCATTGGAAAGGTATATTTGATAACTATGCATTACGCCGTCAAACTCTGATTTCGCTTACATTTTGACTATGGAGATCCAAAAAAACATTGTTTAGGGCCCCAAAATGGCCCTGGAAGTACATAAAGATGTGCTGAAATGAAAACATACAAAATAAGCCAGTTGGATTAGGTGGGAGGCCACTAGTATCCAACTGGAAGATGTGTAGGGCTTCAAATAGCCCTGGAAGTGTAGAACCCACAATTACAAAGAAGTACAGAAGAATGTGTTGAACTAAAAACTGTCAAGAGGAGTGAGTTGGAATAGGTGGGTGGCCACCAATATACACCTGGATTAGTTACAACATTCCAAATATATGATTTCTAATAGGTAAATTGAAACTTCCACAAAAGGATCAAAACCAAACATGGTTACTTTTACATAGATCATTTAAATTTCTAGATTTAGTCCCCCCTCTATGAACATGTAAAGTTAAATGGTAATGGTCGATTGTACATTAAATTTGCAAATATTTGAATGCCAAGGAAATTAGTTGTGCTCACTAATCCCATTTATTTCCTGGAACTTTGAAAAGATATMGAAGCATGTAAAACCTGTGCATCCACATGCTTGGCCATCTAAAATAGACTCTCATCAACAATGGAAATGGTGAAGATTGGAATAGCAATAGGATATTGGAGATGTACTTAACAATATTATATTGACAATCCTTGGCATTATTATTGGACAATTCCTTTTATGATTTTGACTCGAAAAGATGAGAAGAATTAAAAACCTTCACAAATCAATAAAGTTGATATAATTTTGAGTTAAATGCCAATGAAGTTGCCTACACAAGTATTAATATTAAGGATTTTTTAAGACATTGTGTAGGTATTTTTGTATAGAAATGAGTATTGGTAGTATTCTGATCAAGGAGATATTCATTCATATTTATATTGGAATCTTGTTGGAATACTATGTTGTTATTTTTAAGACATTATGTAGGTATTTTTGTATAGAAATGAGTATTGATAGTATTTTGACCAGGGAGACATTCTTTTAAATTTATCTTGGAATCTTGTTTGAATGCAAAGGAAATTAGTTGCGCTCACTAATCCCATTCATTTGTTGGAACTTATGAAAATATATAGAAACATGTAAGGCCTATGCACCCACATGCTAGGCCATCTAAAATAGTATCTCATCAACAATGTAAGTGGTGAATATTGGAATAGAAATACGACCTTGGATATGTACTTAACAATATCATATTGACAATCCTTGCCATTGTTATTGGACAATTCCTCCGATGATTTTGACTTGAAAAGATGATAAGAATTAACAACCTTCACAAAACAAGAAAGTTGATATACTTTTGAGTTAAATGGAAACGGATTTTCCTATAAAAGTAGTGATATTAAGGATTTTTTAACACATTGTGTAGGTATTTTTGTATAGAAATGAGTATTGATAATATTTTAATCAAGGAGACATTCATTCAAATTTATCTTGGAATCTTGTTGGAATACTATGTTGTTGATCATGTGAATGTAGTATAAATCAATAGATTACCAAAACATGTTACATAAAAACAACCCTACAAAATATGTTTCTATAAGGACCATATTGTTACTTGTTATAGCTCAAGTACTTTTATAACACCATGGGTTGAAACTCCATGCCCCTTTATTTAGTCCTTCATCATTTTTTCACCACCTAGATTTGAAGTTCCTTCCTAAGATTGACGGGATTTTCCATTCAAGAAAAAAGAGGGTTCATGAGTGAATAAAAATGGAAAAATAACTTCAAAAAAATTAAAAATTCAAGCAAATAAATGTTTGTAGGGGAATTAAACTCATGTTACCTCATTTGAATCAATAAATTCATGCTTCTTTCATGCAACAAAAATAGGTTCAAGGGAGGAGGCCATGTGTGAAATTTTCTATGCCAACAAGTATATGCATTCCATTGCATGTTGATAGTCATTTTGTGGGTTTTCAACATTTGAAGTCACTTCTATTGGGATTATTTGAACTTCAATAGATAGAAAGGGACTTTTTGTTTTAGATTTTGATGTCTTGCTATCTTTACAATAGTCTACTTCTTCCATATACTAAACAATGTCTTCTAAACGTAATTCTCTATTATTGTTTTCTAACTACAAGTCAATTTCAAGTTTCAACACACAATCAGTTCAATAAATAAATCGAATAGATCTAGAATAATGTACATTTAAAAAAAAATCCATACACTTATTGTAAATTTTCCTTTTTTTCCTTGCAACCCACCTCGACCAAAAACATATGGAGCCTTCACATTGTTTCTTTCTTTCTTTCCTCTTGTACTCCTTGTCAAATAATATTTGGAATGAATACTTTCCTTTTAAATATTCCCAACGTTTGGGTGTTAGAGAGGAGTCATTCCTCTCTTTTCCATCAATAATTATTTTTCTGCATGTACATCTGAAATTGTCCATCAAAATTCTCATTTTGTTCTTGTAATATTTTCTAGAAACTTTCCACCAATAGTTTCAAAAACAAATTCTATTTTTTGTATGAAAATATCAACACTCCTTGGATTTTGTAATATTTTCTAGAAACTTCCCACCAATAGTTTCAAAAACAAATTCTATTTTCTATATGAAAATATCAACACTCCTTGGATTTTGGTCTACAAAATTTGATTTGCAAACATCCAAATGAGACCTACATATTATATCCTACTCTATGGCCCACCTTGAAACATGTTGGATAATGGGCTCACCATATTTCAACACCTCAACCATGAAAACCTTTTTCCCTTCTAATGTTGTTTCTTTGTCTTTCATTTTTGTACATGTGTACCACTCTTAACTAATTCTTTGTCTTTTAACAACAATTGATACATCTTCAGAATTAAAAATATTGGGCGATCCTATTGCATCAAAATTTGTAGATTCAACAAGTGTATATTCAGGCACATTTCTTGGAAAATATGTAATTGGTGCCTACTTACTTGCATTGGGATAATTTGTTTTCTCCTTGGAAACAACAAGTGTGGCACTAGGTATCTCATCGGTCACCACATATGTGCCTTCAAACATTTCCTTTAATTTTGAATAAAGAAACCACAAAGTTGATTTTCCTTTTTCCTCGTGTTTATCAAGAATCTCTTCTAGATCATGTGATATATCGAGCTACTCATGATCACAAGTATTGTCTTCATGAACTACACGTGTCTAATCACTGATGTGTTGGATTTTACAAGTTGGAAACAATATGTCTTTACTTGCCCTTTGTTTTTCTCATCTTTTTTCTGTGCAACCTATTTCTTCCCTTTAAAAATAAAACATATCATTTTAGTATCAAAAGAATCTGTGGCCTACATCATTAAACAAATTATATACTACTTTCAAGAATATGGCTAGAAGTGAAAAGTTAAGTGGATTAAGTACTTACCTATTTGTCAAACTAAGAGATGATAAATATTCAACATTTTTTTGTCATTTGTTCTTTGCAGAGACACTTGTATTCTGTGATATTGTCCACATTGTCATTTTCATTTTTGCGCTTAGATCCCTTCTTCTTCATATCCATGTGTCCAACATTTCACATAAACAATGTCATTAATGTATTTTTTCATATATATATGCAAAAAACTATGAGAAATAAATAATTTTAGATTACTATTCATCAACTAGATTTAGAATTAGAAGCACAAAAAACCACAGATGATGATTCCATGATGAATACAAAAAAATAGTAGCTATCTAGACTATAAAGTGTGATACCAAGAAAAAAAAATCCGAATTAGAAAATGATATTGAAAATCTAATATATTATAACCATAGAAAGCTAGCAACAAACCTTCAAAAAGATTAATCTAATGCAAGAAGTTAGTGGATACATTACAATATCTAGATAACCCCATTCATTTGACTAGATTCCTGAAAAATTCAAACATTCAACATCAAAGGTTGGAGAACTTTTAGACACTGAAAACTTCAAATATTTAGCAAATGGACATCAAAGAATTTAGTGAAAATATATGAATTAATGGATTCTTTATACATATATCTTTAGACTTATGTGAATGCAACATTGTTTAATATAGCAACATTACTATGCTTTCTATTAAGTGTCATTGATAATTTTTTACTAGCATAGATCCATCTTAACCCTGGATATATCAAGCGTTGAGAGGGATCAAATCTCTTGAGGTGTCAACCTTTCCTCAAGTTTTCCACTCTAAAAGAGGGTTTCTCCTAGACATATTTAATCCCTCTTCGCCCTTGATATATCTAGGATTAAAATGAATATATATTGGTTTATTATATTTTAAATCTAATAAATATCATAGTATCATATAATATCATCATCATAATCCCTCCTCATTAAAAAAAAAGAGAAATTATATATATATTCTTGAATTTTCATATTTTAAAGTTGAAATACAAAACTAAAGGCTATCACATATTTTTTTTCAACATTTTTTTCCTTTTAATTAAGTTAAGAAATTAATAATTTGATTATTCATCATACATTTTCCCTTTTACTATTTATATGTTGGGACCATAAATTTTGTTAGTAATTTGTTTATTTATAAATGAATTCTTATTCTCTTATATCTACTGGATTATTATTAATCCCTACCACACTGCTTGTCACATGAGACTATTTTATTTGGTTTTTCCATACCAAAAATTAAGAAACTCAACATACGATGATTATGGTATGAACATTTTACCATATCTTTTTAAGGTTTTAAAAAAGTTATTCCCCTGATGGATAAGTTCTAATATCTCTGGAGAAAATGAGTTCTTTCAATTGGAGAGTGAGTCGTTCTGTCGCTTTTGAGCGAATAAGTCGTTCTGTTGCTTTTGAGCTAATGAGTCATTATGTTGCGAATGAGTCGTTCCAATGATCGATTCTATTTCTTTCCTATTTTGGACATGCAAATGCAGTATTAGGATTTTTGAGAAATCTATAAATGTTTCCAAAAAAACAAATGCAGAAATCTATAAATACCACACTAGTATTATTTATGTATCAATCCTTTGAAAATGCTACATCTGTATCAATCCTTTGAAAACGCTATAGTAGTACAATCTCAAAACCTTACCCTAAATATATTTTTTTGTGTTATAGTACACATAGGACACTAGCTTTTCGACTTCACATCTTTTTTATCCCACTGTGTGAAATAATAGGGTAGATAGTGATTTATGTCTTCTATCGAATTTGGGCGTGGAGATGGCCTTTGTGTGAAATAATAGGGTAGATATTGATTTATGTCTTCTATCAAATTTGGGTGTGGAGATGGCCTGATCAAGATAATCCCAACTTACTCCTCCTAAGATTGGATTGACTTTTCTAAAAACATTTCACTCCCAATTTCGAGTTTTGGAATGGATAATTGTATTTTTCACACACACACATATATAATTGAGTTGACTTGTATTTTATTATTATTATTATTAGGGATGATTTTAAGGATGGAAATTTATTTTAAAATGTAGAAACCTCGGTGAATCTTACTAATCCTTCATATGCCAACTATAAATTATTGGCGATATTTTTGTAAAAATATTCAAATGTCTAAGGATTTTATGTAGTTTTTATAAAATTTTGGCAATTTTTAAGGTAAAATAATTTTATCCTATAGAATTTAGGCGAATCATTTTTAAAATAGCGAATCTCGTTTTTGGAAAAACCATGGAAAATTAGCCCATGAGCGAAATTTAGCCCCTAAAATCATCCCTGATTATTATTATTATTTTTTAATGTAACGTTACGTGACAACATCTCTCCCATACTGAGTTGTAGAGTGCCTCTCATCACAATGAAATCATTGTGACCACTTATATAGAAAAAATGTTTGTTGCTTAGATTTGTACCATTTTATATGTACTATGTAGTCAATGAGTCATTGACTTATAATATATATGTAGTATGTACAATTTCTATATTACTTGGAGGGTAAGTACATATATTGGAAATAAAAATTGAAAACAATAAATAACCATATTTAGTAATAACAATCATTCAAATAATATCATTGCCATAGTGAACTTTGAAAACCTTGTTTGGAATTTTAATGCGTTAAAAATTAAAAAATTAAAAACATCATTGTTCAACAAGGTGGATAGTTCAACTATAAAGGAACTAGTAACTAGTTTATACCACCAAAGTTTAGGGTCAACACTCTAGTTTATACCAAGTTAAAGAAGGAATATCCAAACTAACAATGAACATTGTAACAAGTTGTGACAAATCATCATCATAATCATCTGGATTGACATCGTGATCTCTATCTGAATATCTTCATTGGGAATCAAAGTATCTTCTTCAAACACTCTATTGGCATCTTCAACGTCTTCTTCCAATGTTTCTTGTAAATGATCATATTTCCCATCAGGCATGATATCAACAACTTCCATGAATTTTAGTTTCAAACGAGATTCTATTTGAATGAAATATGACCATCCTAATCTTGTTACATCATCAATTAGAAATGATTGGTTCATTTTAAGAGAGGAAACATATATGTCATTATTCTTTGATAAAAGTTGACATGTATTTGCATGTACAAATCCATATTGATCATGTTACACTATATATGGTTTGATCCATTTACATTTTAATAATATGAGACTATTTTCACTATAATAAACTTGAATAATTTCTTAGATGAATCCAACACAAAATTTCTTCTCGATTTCATGATGAAATTAAACACTTACAATACAATCACAATTTCCCTTTCCTTTGTCCTTTTCTTCCATTCTTAAATGACTACCAGAGGCCCACATTCCATTGAAATGCCAAGCGCATAAATTGAGAGATTGTGAAAGCTCAATTTTATCCATTGTTATATATTGACCATTTTATTTTTCATCACTAATTGCATCAACAATCCATTCATCAAATTTTGGAAAAAAATCACCTACAATCAAATCATGACATCAATGCTTTCAAGGTTGGCACATCCCTATTTGATTCACTTCTTCATATTTTCTACTTAGAATATGAACATACAAGATAGTTGTAATAATAATAAAACTATTTAAATTCAATTGAATAAATAAATTGTTTTGTAAATAATATTTTCACTTGCACCATTTATCAAACAGAGATGTGTTTTAAAGAACATTGGTGATCCAAAAATGATCTTTTAAAGACTTGGTTGAGTTTTAAGCATGTGTTAAATTGCCATTCAAAATCTTAAATGAGGAAGGAGATCTTAATGAAAGAATGTTGTGGCCATCATAAAGAATACAGAACACAAAGTAAACATTAAGAACAACAAACCATAACTCCAAGATTGTTAACAAAATTCAACAAGATTGCCTACGTCTCTGGGCCTTTGTCTCAGTGGGGGAGGCTTTCTTATTAATCTTCAATGCTGCGAAATTACATCATAAGTATCTCAAATGGATTACAAACTGGTCTGGCTGTGTTCTACTCGACCTCAAGAATCCAACACAACTGACAACACTGAAAAATGTTGAGCGTAGCTCCCAGAAATGGCCTCCAAAGTTCGCTTCCTCAATGGCTTCCCCACATAAAAATGGCATAAGCTTCCAAAATATTCATCATTCTATTTTTTTTTAACCTCCTAAAGCTGTCAAAAACCTATGATTCTTATAGATTTGGAGTTGCGGGTCATCTCCCAACTTCCCCCCAAGATCTGGCCTAAAAAAGAGCTCAAGATCCTCAATTTTGGGCAAAAATCACCAAAAATCAACATAAAAATCCAAACTTTAGGAAAAAAATATTCACGTCAGCCCCTTTGCACCGGGATCTTGGTTATATGGGTCGCTACCATATGGCCTTGGGTTGAGTGTGCCCATAGTATTTGGCCCTTGGTCTTTGGCCCCTGGTTATGTGGAGGGCCAGGTGGCTAAGTGGTAGTCCCAAACGACTGTGCCCTTTGTTTTAAACCCCTGGTCTAGCGCCCTAGTCGTGAGCTAGCCCTCCGTCGACCAGGGCTTATCCCCAAACCTCTGCCATACTTCAACTTAAATTAAAATTATGTCATATGTATAACAAGAAACATTCACAGCTTGTGTGACTAACGATTGTTCCGAAGTCTTGGGCTATGGAGGAGGTCGAGTGTTCGATTCTTGCAGAGTGTAAAACAAATTGTTGACCCAACCAACCTTGGCCAAATTTTGGGTGCCACATGGCACTCTATGATTGGGCCACGTGTCACCTCTAGATTGGCCCATACAATCCAGTCATTGCATAGTCATCCTGGCCTGTCATCTGCCCAGCCAGTCCGTACATCCATGTGTCGTGCCCAGAGCCTG